>PNEQ01008526.1:0-19899 GCA_003012365.1 Medauroidea extradentata | reverse complement strand
GTGTATATAGTTTTTTATTGTGTTGTGTATATAGTGTTTTTAGTTTGTAAATAAATTAGATTTTAAAACTTAAAATTGTGTGTGTTGTGAGACATTATTTGCCTGTCATAAATTTTTTTAAAGAGCATCAGATGCAACAGTCCTTGTACACTTAATCAGTGGTTACATAGAACACAATTACATTACTATAAAAGGTTTTACAGAATGAAATTAATATGATTGATGGTGGTGATATTAAATGCTTGTCAAGACTTGTCTATCTCACTGCCTGGAGGTATGCATAAAAATAATATTGGTGATAGAGGCGAGAGTCCTGCTTATGGTACATTACACATCGTCCTTAAGCACATATGTATAATTGTGGAGTAGAATCAAGTGAGAAAAAAATGGCGGCTCAAACCCTGGTGGCCATTTCTAGAATTAAATACATTATTTTTTTTGGGGGGGGGATGGGGGGTATTATTCCAAGATGGTGGATGGATGTAAAATTATTTTTTAGATTTTTTTTAATTTTTTAAATTTTCTTTAATTTTGGGAAATTTTGGAAAATTTTGAAAGTGACGTAATCCAAGATGGCGACCGGAAACAAGATGGCCGCCGGAAACAAGATGGCGGCCGGAAACAAGATGGCGGCCGCGGCTCCACAGCTCCACAGCCGCCAGCCGCTGTCCCAGAACATACATAACCTATCTACTTCTATGTGGAAAGAGACTCACAATTTCACAGAAATAGCCCATATATTGTAGAAACTTTAAATACATGGAAAATACAAGCCTGTAAAGAGGCTATAACAAAATATTTATCTTTTAAACATCAAAATAAGCCCATCCCCATATGAATAAGTAATTTGAGAAACAACATAAGTCAATTTTCTACCAAGATGAGTTGTTGGTTTTATAATTTTGAACAGAGGTAAATACGTGTATTATAAAACCACATTAAGCGTCATTTGCTAGTGTATCGCGGTACTTACTATGAGTTCGTTTGAGAAATGATATATTGCATTGACTACCTCTGTATAAAATTATAAAACTCACAACTCGTTTTGGTAGAATATTGACTTTGTACAGTGCCTATCTTGAAGTAGTTCAATAAAACATTTCAAAATGTGCTTTGTACTGAAGAGATAAAAATAAATGATTGGTTATTCATGAGCTTCTCTCATGAAGCAAGAAAGGTAGGACCTATAAAACTGCTTTACTTTATCGGTAATTACGGGTTTCAAGAACATAATCAAATGAATACTTTCAAGAAACATTTTTGAGATCAAAATCAACACGGGGTTCATTTATATTTTTCCTGAAGTGCCCCTATGTGTGTTGCTTGTCCTTTGATCAAGTGGCTGGGAAAGTGGCAGCACCTGAAGAATTGAGACGAGCTCAATTGAAATGCTCACTCGACAACCAGTTTGTCGTTTTGAGAATGTAATTCTGTTGTGAATGTTAGTAAAATATAGCAGTTGCCACATAAGTAGGGGCAATATTTTGCTGAGCAAACTTTTGTGAAATTTTATTTGCAATTTTACTACAGCCTCTAGAGAACAGTTACACATGTGATTTGCTGACTTAAAAAAAAAATTGTGGTTAAAGTGCTTACCTAGTGAAATATATGCTTAATTATTGTAAGATATTGTTTGTTGACTTCAAAATTACTTTTAAGAAGCATGTCTGATTATATTCACCCCATTAGAAGTGTGACTCGTAAAATTCCATTTAAATTTGTTATTTGACCCTAATGACCGCACATGGGGTTCAAAGGGCCAGTAGACAAAAAATTTTCTGATCACTAAATGCTTATGTATTTTTTTAAATCTGGTTTAGATTACAAATGTATACATTTATACCTATACTTTAATGCTATGATCCAAGGGCGTCATTTGGGGCCACAGGGGAGGGGGCAAATTCCCCCCCCCCCTGGATTTAGAATTTTATGTGTATAAATATATTTTTTGTAATTTTAAATTTAAATAATGCTAACTTAAGCACATGAAACTGAAGTTTTATTATTAAAGTATCTAATTTATACATGCTTAATTAATAAAAAAGATGCAACAAGGTCACTGTCGCAGGAAAACAAAATCTTGCCTCCCCCCCCCCCTAGAAAAACCTGAAATGACGCCCCTGCAAAGATCTTGCCCGTTTGAATAAATGGTTCAGATTTATAGTTACATGTACATTCATAAGTGACCCTATTCACTCTGAACATCCTGTACATAGATATTATGACGTCTTCCCAAAAGAAGACAGCCAAATAATATAGCCTATTATTTATTTAGCATTATTTCTTGTAATATTATTATTATTATTATTACCACTACTAAATGACGCAAGTTAGATTTATTTTCAGTCTAAAAAAACACATCAAGGAAGAACTACGATGCAGTAATTCGAATATTCAAGCCTTGTCAAAGTAAAAATAAAGTTGTTTCAGGAAGTTTTTGAAGCCTCAGCTGCCTAGGTACCGCTAGTGGGCATGTCGCAATATATTACAATGGTAAGGTATAGGCTATAACCGGTATTGTTCCTACCCGGTGTAGCGACCAATACTTCCAGTTACACGGTGTTACTGATCAAGCGATTGTGGACTGCTGCGAGTGTATTGTTTCCCTATTGGCTATTCATATTTGTTAATACGTCTCTGCGAATTCTTTCTGTGCAGGCCTTCTTTCCCTTCTTTTTACCCATCTTCTGAGACATAGTTTTTAGATTAGGTTCCGTTATTTTAGATTATTTTATATTAGGATATGTTACTTTAAATTAGCTTACAATAGGTTAGTTAATGTTATGATAGTTTAGATTAACTTAGATTAGATTAATATTGACTAGGTTACGTTTGTTATAATTTGTAGATTAGGTTACGTTATTTTAGATTAATTTAGATTAGGTAACGTTACTTTAAATTAACTCAGATGAGTTTAGATTAGGCTACGTTAGTTTAAATTACCTTACATTAGTTTACATTAGTTTTGATTAGTTTGCGTTAGTTTAAATTAGCTCAGATGAGGTATGTCAGTTTAAATTAGCTTATGTCATGTTACGGTAGTTAAATTAACTTATATTAGTTTAAAACATCAGATAAAGCTATGCTCTTAAATCAATGGACTTGTTAGGTTATGAAAATGACCCTAACAAATAAAGAACAGTATTGCTCCGCAACTCGCTCGTGCGCAGAAGGATGCGCGCGCATTTGAAAGCAACCAACAGGGAGCGAGATTGAGTAGCGCATCAGCCTATATAAACAGTGGAACCCAGTGTGAGACTCAGGGCTGCAACCTCCAGTTCCAGTGTGTGGGGAAGTTTGCTGTGTTCTCGCAGGTGTTGGCTAGATATGCTGTGTCAGCTGTGGAGACAACAGAGAGTAGTCGGCGAGATGGGTGTGTCCCTGCGCGTGTCACCACGACAACACCAAGGGCGACCACAAGGTGGACCAGCCCCCCAGACCCCTTCCCCCTGTCTGTACACTGGATATTTCTGGTCTTGTAATATGTGCCAGAAGAGTGGACGTAGAGGGCACGACCAACTGGTTTCTACAACACTTATATACAGCCGTCCTAACCCTTGTACACTTTACTTGTTTACATTTTGTTACTGTTTGCAAGTAAACTTTTATATTGCCTTGCAATCACTCGATCTAACAAGGCTGGTTAAATGTGCTTCCTGTGTAAGCTGTTAATATTTATATAAAACCAACGTTGTTGTTTATTACAGACTATCAAACCTGTCGACAAATATACTAACAAGTTGAACTTCAACTCCAACCCATTCAAGTGTTTTCAAGCATAGTAACCCTTGTTTGTTAGTTACTCGTTATTATCTGACTATTCTAGGAACTTTTGAAAGTTAACATATCTTGACTCTGTCAAACCAAGGCTGACAGACTAATCCATCACCCTGCGTCGACTGGCTCAAGTTATAAACTTAGTAACAATTGCTTAGCTTACTGTTCCTTTACGCTTATTTTTATTGCTCCTTATGTTATTTCATGCTTCATTGCCGTCTGCAAGTTAGTGTAGTTGTCTCCAATCACAGCTGTGCGAGAGCTCTTAAAACGCACAAATAACTAAACTTAATAAAGGCGCTTATATTATTAATTAAAATCTGCAATATTTGGACTTACTCTTATGAATAAAAATTTCCCCTGAGATGTAACTTCCACCCTCAACCAGCTATGGTTGATTCTTAACATATTAACACATATATACTTGTAGGTAAATTATAATTGTACGAATGCTTGAATACAGTGTGCCTTGTGTGTTGTAATTACACGCTAGCAACTGATTAAACCAAAAGAATTATTTGTTGATCGCTGATCGATTGTGATAGCTTATATAGGAATTGTTTTTAGCACTGTTTTCTCAATTAACCAACTATATGTATTACTTCATAACTTACGCGTAGCAAATTTTATACCTCCTTTGTCAGAGTTACAGTTTAAAGTATTTCATGAGTATCATTCTATGAGTTATTTATGTTGTGTTAATTTGGCTTATGCGGGTGTTGGTATATATGTATATGTAGTACATATGAGATGGATAAACATCGACATTTCGACCGAGTTTGACCGATCACCATGAAATGTATTGTTTTCATGGAGAAGGTTTCTATACCATCCATATCACTCTATCTCGCCAACTCGCGACTAAATGGTACTGCAGCTTATCAACTTCTGTACCAAGCTTCCTCGAGTGGCTAATAGGGCATAAAAGGAGGGTGGGTTTGCATTTCGACCAACATCTGTTATATATATATACATAGTTACAAGTTTAGCAAAAACTTTATATGTGGGCAATTCTCTGAGCTCTTTGGGATATGGGTTTTATAATTAGAAATAAAGTAGTTGAATTAAGTTATTGATTTACTACCTCACAAAGCTTACAAAAATACACAAAACAGCAATCAACTATAACTTTCACAATACCCTTAATTATGAACACACTTACCACTGTGCCACAGAAATATTAATTAACTCTGAGAATTAAAGCACAAGAATATTTATCATTAATCAAAGACTACAAATCACAATAAAAGTTCAGTCACATATCCAATCAACTCTCTCTCAAATTGTGACAATGTACAACCTTATCAGTCCGACATGGTGATGGATCACCATGTGCTGCGGAGCACCCCGAGTGCACCACTGACTTCCCTCTTGAGGTCTTCGGTTCGACTCCCGTCGCGCAAATCCTTGTTGTCTGTCGACCTGTAGCAGCAGTCCTCTTGTTCCGCCCAATACAGCTCCGAAGGTATGTGCCTGTAGCCTCACAGTAGACTCTGACGCCACGAAGATGTCTTCACCAGTCTCTCTCCACAAGCATATCTGTTGATTCGGTGCTTATATACTCGGACGAAACTCTGGGGATTCACTGCATTACAGGGGTCTAAAATGTACATTTCATCATGCTTCGGACGTGACTTGAGTCTCGTACGCCGATCCCTATGATGTACCTCGTCGGGATTCCCACTATGAGACAGCCCGGTTGTATGTCATGGGCCAGCCCTCAAAGTGTTTCGACACATGTCCCAGCCAGCCCGCTCTCAAAATTACAGCATGCAACACTATACACACACACACACACACATATATATATATATATATATATATATATATATAGACACACACTGGCAGGACAATATTATTTTATTTATTATTTTGGTACGTTTTTGTAACAGTTAACCTCATGAAAAATTAATGAATAAAAGAAAAAAATTATGACCAGCCATTTTGTCTCAAAAATATTCCGTCGCCAGTAAAGTTTCCATACGCACGTCTGCAGCACACACAATATTCTAGGTTCATTAGTTCGTCACAGGGGCAATATTATGTACTGAATAGAAATAACATTTAAATATCGTCTTGCGCATTATTACATAGCTTAAAACTGAAAATCAATTTAAGTCTTGTAATAAAACGAAAGCAGCCAAAATTATATATATATATATATATATATATATATATATATATATATATGTGTGTGTGTGTGTGTGTGTATATATATATGTATATATACATATATTTATAATATTTTTTTTTAGTACACTGTGGATTGTTCCCTCTTAAAAATTATGTTCTCAAATTTATGACTGAAGGAATGGATACTTTCAAAAAACTTCACAATTTTCACTACAGTAATTTGAACTTAAACAAAACAGGAGAAGAGTTATTTATTTATTTATTTTTTTTTTTCCGAATTCCTGCCGTGAGAAGATAAGTTCAGAAACTAACAGAGGATGCGAAATTGGTAGAGACATACACTATTCGCGTTATTTTCTGATAGCTGACTAGACTGCAAGTGACTGTAGGCTTGTTTGACGTCTCCTGCTGGCCGATATTGTCATGACTTGCCACGGAGAATGCTTACATGGCAGAGAGGCCATTCTCTGTAAAGACGTAACACACGTCAATGACAGCACCTAAACGTTCGAGGACAATTAAATAGCAGATTATCCTCTGGTATGTATAGGAAAGTAAAGTTTAGTCTGCTACCAAATGATAACGCAAATTTTGCTTGTCACTAGAAATGGGTATAGGCACGTGCAATGTTCAGTGGATGATGTTCCCGCGCAGGTGTTACTCATGCAAACTGAGCAGTTTTCAAATAAACTGCCCAAGTTCTGCACTGTCGATCTGAATTTAGTACGTACAAGACTCAAGCTTGAAACTCGAGTAAATACTCAGAAGACTTACTAAATAAACACGCCTCTTCACACTTCTAACCTCAAGTGTAAAACTGCGTACGCACGGGCGTTTGTGGTTGTTACAGACCGTCACATGCCGACCACTTTCTACAGTCAGACTCGACCACAAAAAAAACCGTTCTTGTGTTAGCAGCCTCACATACACATCTACTTCTCAGCTCAGGATCTACAACAGGACGAGGTGATTCTATTCTCAGCATGTTTAACAGTTAGTGGACCTGGCACGTGAGCCATGCTGCAGTGTCATACGGAAAGTATTTTTTCTTGTGTAACTATTAAAAATGTTTCCAATGTGTTAATCTGCGAAAATAATGCACACTTTAAACTGTGTTCCTATGATTTTAAAAATGTCATCCCCTGATTAAGAACATGTATTCCAAGCTCCTCGAAAGTGTTAAAAATGTCTTTTTTGTGTTGTTTTGGCTGAGAAAATATCAACCGCAATCGTAAAACAAGATCATAGAAACCTGCATTTGACTTGACCACATACCATAGAAAAGAGAAAGTAGGTATAGAAAGGGCACACTCTTCACAGCTGCTAATACACTATTAGCAGCGCTGGGTGGCTGCCTACAAAACTTAACGCCTTTGGCGGGAAATTTAAAAGGCTCCAGTGCAAAAGTGGTCCATATACCATTACATTGAAGTGGTATGGAAAGGTACGATGTCGAGCAGACAACTGGGAAAATTGTCAATAAAATCTGAACTACTCCTCAGAATTCGGTGAGATTTTTTTGCCGAGCAGATACTTCATCAGCGGACGTTTATTTGTATAACATTATGCTGTATTACGCTTTACTTTCGAGTAAAAAATTAAAATCAGTTTTTAGAAAAAATGGGCTTCAAACCACAAAATCTACAAAAATTAAAAATTGTAGTTTCTATAATTTTTAATATGATAATATCTAGGCTTCTATAACAACCAAATTAAAAAAACTCACGTTTTAATTAGAACACAATTCTAACATCCATAACACTCCAGCACAGAGATTTTAGGATAGTAAAATTATTTTCAAATCGAATAGGGAGTGTTTTTGAAATTGTTTTACATTTTTGTAGGTTCTGTGGTTTCAAACTCTTATTTTAAAAATACCGTTTTTAATTTTTTTTTCTCGGAAGCAAAGCATAATACCGCATATTGCTATATAAATAAACGTCCGCTGATAAAATATCTACTCGGCAAAAAAATCTTATCGAATTTAGATGAGTAGTTCAGATTTTGCTGACGAGTGAGTATTCCAGTTGTCTGCTCGACATAGAACCTTTCCACATCCCTTAAACAATATTAAAGGCTAGGGACAGGAAAATGTCGCCAATTCAATGACATGCATGTTAGAATCAAATATCCTATGCATATTCAAGCCCCAACCATTTGTCCACTAGCTGCTACTCGGTGGAACAAGAGACAGTGAAAGAATAAACTAGGCTTGAGTTAGCCTAGTACCATGGATTTAGCATGCATGTGGGTCATTGAATTCGCGAAATTTTCCTGCCCATATTACAGGCGGTGGAAAATATCAAGAATCCTTTGTGTCACCGTAGTTTGCAAAACAGTATAGAGGCGTATTTATTATATGATTGGATAGTTTTGTAATTCTTTAATGACGAGCACAGAAATTCAGTAGCGGCGCACCAGAGTCATCTGTCCAGTTAGATTGGGACACGCTAATGACAGAAAAAGAACGTCATGTATGGTCATGTATTACTGAAGCCTTTATTTTGATTCATTAAGAGCTTTGCTTCGAGAACTTTGAACTACGATTCTGAAACCTGGAATCTGTTAAAGTCCGAAAAGAATATATTATGAGCGTTAGTAATGTAGTGTTGGCAGCGAACGCTACAGATACACCGAACAAACAGGTTAACAGATGACAAAGTTCTGAACAGAGTGAGTGAGTGAGATATTTCGGTCAGCGCTTAACATCGAGGTCTTCAGTGCTGGTGAAGGGTGACATGAGGTGAGCATGAATCTTCGTCGGAATGAAAGGGCGTAGCGGGAGATCACCGAGAAAACTCGCCGACCAACGGCATCGTCCGCCACGGTTCCAACATGCGAAAATCCGGGGACCGGCCCAGCCGGGAATCGAACTCGGATTACCTGGTGGGAGGCGAGTGGTCTGACCCTTCAGCCACTGCGGTCCCTTTGAAGAGAGCAGAAGAAGCCCTCCCAGTCTGGGAAAAATGATCAAGAAAAGAATAAACAGTTGGATAGGCCACTCACTGCGACATTAATTATGGTGCCCCACACTTCTTGAATGGAAACTGGAAGGGGAAACAGAGGACGACCAACAACAGAGTTTCTGGTTGACATTGTTGCATGCTGTAATTCTGAGGGCGGGCTGGCTGGGGCCTGTGTCGAAACACCTTGAGGGCTGGCTCATGTCTCACAAGCCGAGCTGTCTCATAGTGGGAATTCAGACGATATACATCATAGAGATCGGCGTACGAGAATAAAGTCACGTCTGAAGTATGATGAAATGTCTATTTTTAGACCCCTGTAATTTGGGGAATCCCTGGAGTTTAGCCAAAGTATATAAGGATCGAATCAACAGTTTTGGGGAGATTCCGCTATTGGTCGTGCTAGAAGAAGGTGCTATGCTTGTGGAGAGAGACTGGTGAAGACATCTTGGTGGCATCAGAGTCTACTGTGAGGCTACAGGCACATACCTTCGGAGCATAATTGGGCGGAACAAGAGGACTGCTGCTTCAGGTCGACGGACAACAAGGAAGTGCGCGACGGGAGTCGAACCAATGACCTCAAGAGTGAAGTCATTGGTGCAATCGGGGTACTGCGCAGTACTTGGTGAGTCATCACCACTTCAGACTGTTAAGGTTGTACATTGTCTCTATTTGAAAGACTGTTGATTGGGTACATGACTGAATTTTTATTGTGATTTGTCGTAGTCTTCAATTAATTAATGGTAAATATTCTTGTGCTTTAATTGTCAAAGTTAATTAACGTTTCTGTGGCACAGTAGTAATTGTGTGCATAATTAATGGTGTTGTGAATGTTATAGTTGATTGTTGTTTTGTGTATTTTTGTAAGCTCTGTGAGCAATAACGTAATTCAACTCTTTTATTTCTAATTATAAGACCTCTATCCCAAAGAGCTCAGATTTGTCCACATTTAAGTTTTTGCTAAACTTGTAACAATATTAATGACGATGCCTATATCGCCTAATCAAACATCTGGTTCAAGATAAATGTCATTGCACAATGGCAGTCATGCTATTTACAAGCCGGCATGTTGAGGAGAAGAAGTTGAAAATTAATAGCAAAAAGTCAATATTTCCCGCGATAATTCACTGTCCCTAAACATCAAGCTGCAATATTTCACCCTGGGTACGATCGGGTTGGATGACTTCATAACAGAAGGACTGATCGCTAATTTCTTGTATTTATCGGTTGTCATTTGATAACTTCTGTTTCACATGTTCCAACAGTTTTGGGCTACAGGGCATAGATAAAAGATTTTCAGATAATCTGAAATGGTTTTAATCACATTATCTCCATTGTTCTGTAACAAGGGGTATCTTATGCGAGCGACTACATTAGCCTTAAAAAATATGACAATTGCAATGGATTCCAATAAGTGAACTAGACGGTATCCTGTGCCCTGTGAACGTGGAGGACATGAAACATATATTCACTGATTTACGAGAAGGTTAGAAGTGCGGGAGCTGTAATGAGAACCTGAAATGGGTATAAGCACATGTAACTTTCTTTGACTGCTATTCCTAAGCAAGTTTTATGGCGGGAAGGCCAGCACTCCCTCCATCCGCCTGCGCTGCACCCTCACTTGGCCAAAGCAATACAGCACACGTTACACCTTTGCTTCATTCTTCGCCTTGCAACATCTCTCTTGCTTTAATTTTCAAATACTAGGCTTTGTGGCTGTGTTCTTGTAAAACTTGCCACCTCACCATTTAGAATAGCCTCTGACCCAAGTAGCCCCTTAAGTCTTTACCTGAGGCTTTCCTGATGGGTAATCGGAATTTTAGTCACCATCTTGCAAGGCATGCCATTTAACAGACTCTTTTGACCTCTTGCCGATCTTATCGGCACGTTCGGTAAAGATCTTGTGGAAGTGCTCTTCATTAATACCATTTTCCATAGTTAGCTGTAATCCATCTTGCACGAGCTTTTCTTCAAGCCATTCTTTGATGTCTTGGGTCTTGTAACATTAACTGATGATGTGTTCGACAGTGTCGTAAACGTCTCAAACCTAACACAGTGGTGACATCTGCAGGTTTAGTTCGTATAACTCCGCCTTGAAGTGGCCATGTCCAGTCGCCAGTTGAGCACTGCAGTGGGTGGCCGTCACTAACTTCTTCGCCATCCGTACTTTGACATTCGGCACCAATTCATAGGTCCCCGTCCTTTGTCAGAGTTTGTCCACCTGCCTTGTCATGCCAGTTTCTTTCTTCCTGTCTTCTATTGCGGTTGGCTTTCTTGTCCTTGCAGCTCCAGCTAGCCGCCCTCTCTCCTTGATAAGCAGGTCTATAGGTATTGTGCCTGCATGTACTAGTAAGCTCGGTTGAGACAGTTCTGTAAGTACTTGTTCCCACCAGTATGGAAGGTAGTTTTCAAATAATCTTGTAACGGCCGAAGCTCTACACAAGGTTGCCACCTTAAATAAATAAGTAATATTAATATTTCTATTGCACTTGCATATCGTACTGAAAGTCTTCCCATCCCGACACGTAACATTTATTTGCCTTCAAACCACAGTGTCAGTTGATACTTACAGATAATATTCCCTCGTTACACAACCAATTAACTAATATCTGACTTTCTCACAAATTGCTGTTTTCCTATTACATCAATCTCGTTCTGGAATTTCTTCATTAACGCCAACAACGTTCGTCCTTACCTCACTAACCTTCTCGTCCGTCCTACACACACACACACACACACACAACACAACACACATATACACACACACACGCACATACATATGTACAGTCTCCAGCTCTACTTCTAGAACAATGGTAAGCCATCGAATCGGTATTCAAGATGTACCAGGTTCGATTTCCAGTGCTACCATCATGATTTATGTATTCCTAAGTCACACCGTGTCGAAAGTGGAACGGTTCCTTAGTACTTATCCTGACCATTTACCGTTCCACTTCCCCCGGTGTACATGCCTCACCCAACAGTACTGATGTTAAAGGACACGTCAAACAGCAAACAAGCGAATACTACATTAGCCTTATATGAAAATGAATGCGTGTTTGATTGTTTGTTCGTTTTTATGCACTCCTATACGATTTATATTACGGCGATGAAACTTTGGTGATTTGTTGCGTGTACGCCCGCAAAGGTTTCTGCCGAAAAGTAACTTGGAACATGAATTCAAAACCATTCTAACCCCATAACGTATGAAATAATTATAATATTAAAAAGTAATATTTTTTGTGCGCATTTATATCTGTCATAAATATATTACCTATTGAAATACAATAATTTTACTCCAATTAGTATAATATTTCAGAATGAAATTTATGCACACAGTAAATAAATTAAATTTTCTTGCTAATTCTTAAATATGGGAGTTAACATTGTTTGGAATTTAGGTCCTCAATGAGGAGAGAAGTGCACAGAACCAGTTTACATGTGTTAAACAGGCTACCCAAACATTTTAACTGACTCTGCGGCGTATGATGGTACTCTTAGTAATACAACAAAAAACTAAAAATTAAACCAAGATACAGAAGCACTCGTTTAGATTTCAAGATGGCAATTGGAGCACATTGCGTTTGTCTTCTTCTGTCTGCTACGTCCAGCGGGCGCTTGGTTATCTCTGGGCCAGTTCATAATGTGGCAGTTGCTGCATCCTCAGAGTCCTGACGTCAGCAAGGATAGGGATCATATTCGATGTGGCTCAGTGCTGGTTGAACCTATATTGTACCGTGTGTTCACCAAAGTATGTAATTAACTCTGCGAGGAGAGTTCTTGTAAAATTAATAGTAAAGAAACATTTTTAAAGCCAGATTGTATTTAAATGCACTAATAATAAAAATAAGCATTAAACTAAATCAAATCCACCAATTAATTACGTTACACAATTTATATAATGTAAAAACTTTTCGCGAGATTGACCTATTTTACGAAAACATATGTTTTTTTTTAGAATTA
The DNA here is from genome assembly GCA_003012365.1 of Medauroidea extradentata. Classification (NCBI taxonomy): domain Eukaryota; kingdom Metazoa; phylum Arthropoda; class Insecta; order Phasmatodea; family Phasmatidae; genus Medauroidea; species Medauroidea extradentata. The sequence continues at coordinate 7,066 of PNEQ01008526.1, read as the reverse complement.
CTTATGTTAACATCAAGTTACATATCGTATTCTTGTTTATCTACATAGCTGAATCTCGCGACTAGCATTTATATCACAGAAATTGTGTAATTTAATAAATTGACTGATTTTATTTATTTTAAAATTTATTTTCTCCTTATTAAAGCATTTAAATAAAAGTTTGTTTTCTAAAATGTTTTTTTTACTATTAACTTACTTTTTATTTTTTTGTTATTTTTCTATGTTGTTCCCAAGAGTACCGAAGAAATATCCGTCGACCCATCGTACGAGCTAATATACATCATGGTTCGCCCCGGTGTCCTGAGGTTCACGGCATAATGTTTGATATACCCTGATGCTACTCAGTCCTCGGCAAGGCCTCACCTTGACTTGTGTGTTTGCAGGTATGCGCCACCTACTTAAGCTTGAAGCTTACTTGTGCCTAACGAAACACAGTTCCCAGTTTGATTTTGGAAGTTTTCCACCGCCTCTAGAATTTGCCAGGGCGTAGGTCGATATTAGTTAAGACACGACCCCGCTAAGTCTTATGATTTAGCCGGGCAGTAGTACACCAGAGCTGAACGCAGGCATCATTTTACTCGTATTGTTCTCGTCAAACCCTTTCATTTGATACCCATTTCATGGGAATGCATACAAATTAACTAGTCCGCCATTTTGGGCGGTCCACCACAATGGATTTAGAATGGCTTAACTTAGCTAACCATGCATTGTCATCCAAACTAAACGTGTGTGCAAAATTTCAGCTCAATCGATTGAGGATAACAGCTCTAAAATTCAGTAGCAAGATTTAACCCGAACAAACATACAAACATTGCAAGCTAAACAAAAGCTTGTAAAAATGAGGCAGAGCTACGTGATGAAAGTTTCTGGTTTTACACAAATCTTAAGGGAGAAATTCGTGATTGAAAATTGTCACTGAAGCCAATATTTGTTACAATACCCAGAAGAAAGGAGACATTAATAACGGATTTTCGGATGTGGATTGATAGTAACAAAACCTGCAATATGTGAAAACATGATTTATAATACATTTCACCTTAAGTGGATAATGGGGTTTATCACCTCTTTCCTATAGCATATAATTTTTTAACATTGACAGTTTTGACTACTAAGGGGCACAGTTTGTAGCAGAAGGCCTCAATGAACAAGTAAGGTCACTGTTTCGGAACACTTTCAAGTGAACAGTTTTAAGGAAAATTGGCGTAGTAAATGTGAAGCCTTACATATAGGCAACATACGATACACTAGCGGTTCGAGCAAATTGAAGGTGAAAGGTATTCGGGAAAAAAATCGCAAATGTAGCTCTTGTTATTATTAAAATATACACACAATTTCATTATTAAGTTATACTTACTGAATAAATACATATTTCCATTAGCAAACAGCACCGTACAACATCATCACATAAACTTTTCCCTTCATCTTTATTTCTGAAGCATTTTCTTCTTCTCCTCAATGCATAGAATGGGATTTGTCCGGAAACGAGATCATTACAAATTGTTTCAGCTCAGCGGAATATAATTTGACATGTAGATAAGTTCCTATCTCTGCTCACACTATTATTTTTTTGATTAAAATTTTATTTATATTAATGCTGTGATAAGTTTAGTTTTTGGAAAGATATTGAAATATAAATACGTATTTTTACGAATTACTTTAGATATCTTGAATTACTTACACTAAAATTTTACACGACTTAAAATAAGTTAACGAAGTTGCGAGCAGTAGGTTGTCTTTAATAAAAAAGAATTGGAAATGGGGACGTGCATTTCATCTTTATCTTAAATATTACGTCAAAAAACAATTGCCTCACCACTGATCATCAGCTAGAGTAGACTGCACACATGTGACTTGCGCCTAGAGGCCAGGCTGAGATGTAATATGTGTGTCTGAGTCGTCCTTACGCGTCATCCAGACGTCCACAGTAATATGCGGTCTGGCACCTTGTGTTGAACACTTTCATTTGCAGGTCATGAACATTTCATTAAAGTTACAATTTTTTTAACTATAAAAATGTAATTTACATTTTTCAACACTTTTTGTGTACGCATTATTTGGTGGCTGAAAAAAAGTTAAATTAAAAAGTAAAAGTAAAATTTTAGTAATTACCTCATTGGTACGATGTTACGGATTTATTATGAGTTTAACGAAAGGTGATGTATTTTACCAGAGAGCTAAAACTAGGCATATGTTCTTTAAGTGTTTCGAAACAACCAAAATAAGCGAAAAAACAGACTCCCGTGTCTAAAACAATAGTGCCACAATTTAAAAATAAACTTGTTGCTGTGATAATCCCGTTTGAAGAATTCAATTTGCAGCCACGTGTGAATTAATTTATTGAAAATACTGTCACTTTTCAAGCATTTCCATCAATTAATGTACATGCGGCTGTAAATAAAGTGAATTATTTTCACAACTTTAGATACAAATGTTCGTGGCTTGTGATTGAGAACTGTGATTTCATTGTTGTGGTAGTTAAATATACCACACCCAAAATTCATAACTGTCACATGAATGGTTCTGGCTCTGTTACATTAATAAAAACGATGCCACAATCCAAAATATGGCTGTGTTGTTTTAGCATCACGGAATGAAAAAGTGCCACACTTATAGATGTGGCATGTTGTAAAACAATTTGCCCAATCAAAGTGCCACAGTTCAGTTCAGGATTTAGCATGTTGTGTCACACCTCAACATACAGCAGTTTAGGATTATAGGATTGCGGTAACATTGCAAAAATACTACCACAATATATAACGAGGCAGTGTTGTTCTACTCAATCTTCAAAATAAAAAAAAATGTAAAAAACGACAAATCTTAACTGACAATGGAAACACTAGGATTTATAGTTGAGGTAGTTTTTACAGGGTAAGAGGCCATTCTCTGAACTTTAAAACATATATGGAAACCAGAAGACATTAACAATTTTACAGTAATAAATAAGTATTTAATCTCTTCTCGTCAGTTGGAGCTCGTGATCGATATGTACGCCCATGTCCGCATTCTTCAGACTCCACATAAAAACACATAGTGAGCTGGAAAATGAACAGAGCCTATCTCTAACCAAAGATTTACACAGATATTCATGTATAGAAATATAGATGATCAAGCATTAATAATTTTTTTAAATGAGTATTAACCTAGCATGTAGTAGGAGGTATGTATATATAATTTGTATTTGTTGCATAAATATTCATCAACTATATGTAGAAAGTTTCGAGGTATAGGTGCGGCCAGTGGTGATATAGGATCATCTTCCTTGGTGAGGGGAGGGGTAGATACATAGAGAGGTATGTATACATAGAAGATGCAGTATATGTACGACACTTGTGCCACTCTCGCCCGCAGTCAGGTCACGTGGGCGCCGGCCATTAATAAGAACAAGCGTGGCTCGCTGCGGTCCAAGGCCACACGAGATTCAGGTTTACAGCTTTTATAAATAATAAAAGGACTTGGACGAGGAGAAGATGAAGGAGGATTAGAGTTGCAGGGACGCCCTAGTGTAGCCCAGCAACTACCCGGCACGCAGGGCTTGCCTCTAGCAAGGTTCACCGCAACGTCTTAACACTTTTCCAATCAAACTCTGAAAGAATAACATTATAGCTGTAAAAAAACACTGTTTTGTTGCAATATGAACTAAAATGTTGAAAATACACTTTAAATATAAATATATTGTTCAGTAGCGATAGGATGTCCTACAATTCAGCACAACTGAATGTTTAAGTAATCTTAAAATTAAAATAAATTCACCGACTAAAAATTAACGCAGGCCTTAAATAAATGAAGTGTGGTGTGCTGAGTATCAGTATATCTTTTCCCTTGCTGTTCTTAGAGATGTTTTGAAAAGTAAATTGAGACCAACCCACACTTTTTTTTACTTTAAAGTTTTTGGCAACGGCTATTCTTCCTTTTAAGATTACTCAAAAAATTAACTCTATGCCTACTGACATCCTATCACTGCTAAACAAAATCTTTATAAGTAAAGAACATTTTTAACTTTTTAGTTTATATTGCTCTACAGTAAGAGTGTGCTATTTTTTTTTTTTTACTTTTTATTAAAACGTTGTTTTTCTTTTTCACTTTTTAGTTTTAAAATAAAGTAAAACATATAAGCGATTTATTTCGAAATGGTTTGGTCAACGATATTGATTTGATTAAATTTCTGTTGCAACTACACATGGCTTTTTTTTTTTTTTTTTTCAAAGTGGGTGAGAATGCCAGGCCACAGCTGTGACGTTGTTGTATTGCCATAAATTCATAATTTAAAATAATTCTGATGTCGGCAAGAGTCCATTATATTCATACATTCAGACGAAGCTAATAAAAATCCTGTAAAAATACATCAACCATTACTGCAAATAATTCAAAATTAAGTATGCCGACTACCGCGTTTCAAATACGTTGTAATATAAGTAAAACATTTATTTTGTACGAAATTATTCTACATGTGCCCGTTCAGCCAATGTACGCATAGAAAACACACTTCGCACAAGGACAATGGCATTGCTAAGACACCTCGTTAATTAAAAACACTGTTCAACAAAACTGGAAACGGCCTTTTTCGACTGCCGTGTTTAAAAAATTAATGCGCTAACCGGGTGTATCCGGAACTCAATATAATCGAGCACTGTCTCTTGCAGCAGAATTTCCGACAGAAAAATGTTATATGTCCGCTTAAAGTCTCATATTCAAAACGGTTGGGCGGGAATCTTGCTGCTAGTCCAGCGCTTGGCTTGGTGAGGCGATGCGGCATTTGTTACGCGGTTCAAGGTCGACCTTGTAGTCCCGTCGAATCTGAGCCTCTAATACTCAAAGCCGCTCAAGATAGGTGGCTCCCTTACGTTATCTATCTAGTTTGACAGTGATTAAGGGCACGATTCACCTCAGTTTTCAACGTACAAATCTTCCTCTCAGGAAACTTACGTATCTCTCATAGTGTTTCCGTAATGAGTCGTAAACGTCAAAATTTTCACTTTACGGTTTCATGTACGCCACTAAAACCAACTGACATACCAAATCGAAAAAAAATTCACAGCGTATAACAATGTTGTACACTATGATTTGACATGTATAACAAAAAAAATATAAGATTTTTTGTATTAATAAAAAATTATGAAGTCTAAAATGAAAATTATAAAATTAAAAAAAAAAAAATTAAATACAAAAAAAAAATATTTTTTTGTATTTGTATGTGTCAAATCACAGCCCACAACATTGTTACACACTGTGAATTTTTTCGTTGTCACTCAACATGTAGAATGTCTGGTGCTAGAACCTTCTCATTTATTCCAACAATTGTATTTCATACTAGTCTAACCAGCTGGTCTGTCCATACTCTCTGCAACTCTTCCGCGTAACACACTTTTCGTCACTGCACTCGTTGATAGCTGCATCACCGCCGCTTCCCCTACATTTCTGACGCAAGACTAGGCGCCATAACATCACTCTCCGCTCTGCAATCGACGAACTGTATTTTAACTCAGCCTCGACATCGCCCAGATAATTTTCCCTTCTTAAGCTTGCTCCACATGTCCACAGGTAATACAGAATAGAGTCTCCAGAATTTTCAGTGTACCCATGAGTCAGTGCGCACATTTACAAGTTCGTGTACAGAATAGTTGGAACGAGCTCAACGTTTCCCGTACGCTTCGTCCGAAAAAAAGCAAGCTTTCTGATTAGCTGTTCGGCTTCGGATTGTTCAGATCTGCATGAACTTGGACGTGTGAGTGAGACTTTGCCGATGATACAAGACAACCCCGAAACTTAGAGGTGTGATAGAAGCTTCCATAACCATTCTGGAGGGGCCGGGGTTGAAGCAGTGTCTAGAGCACTCGCCTTCCACCAAGGAGATACGGGTCCGGTATATTACAAACTAATATTCAATATTTATACGCTCGCATATTCATATGTTTCCAAAACCTCATGACAGCATATGTCTACGCAAAATATCACTATATAATTGTATATTTGCTTGTATTATCATATACTTGAAAAGCCATATGCTAGCATGGCATATGGTAACAATTATAGTTTGCAGAGGAGGTTTGTAATTCATTGATTTTGTGGAGAGAAAAAACTTCTCTGTTTGATAAGGTCAACGGTCATGGTCAAATCCAAGATGGTTGTCCTGACGTCATCCAAGATGGTCGCTGGTCGTGTCGTTAGAAAAATATCACTGGGGTAACTGAACTGCAACCGATTAAGAAAAATAGCCTTCAGTTCTTAGTGTTCACCTGGCTGATAAAGTTACAGAAATATTTCTTTCTTGACATTAAACTTTCACATCTCTTCTGTAATGCAAACTTCAGTATACCATCCAGCTGTTCCTGGGCCTTAACAGATGTATATTTTGCTCTCTACGTTAGATGGAGTACCTTATTGATCATTCTGCCAGAACGGCCTGACCAATGTTGTGGTAACTAAAAGAGCTTAAACTCCTAGCAACTCTCTACATACGAAATCGAGCTCTTATATCTATACAATGTGAACAGCCTCTCTTTATGTTCAGTGTACTAGTGTGCAGAGAGGGCAGTGTAGGTGTGTTCTACTGGTATGAATATTGTATAGTGTACACTGACACTAGTTTTTAATTTTGGGGGACTAGAACCATATTTTTTTTAAATTAGCATAAATTCTATAGACAGGTTCAAAGTCGCTTAATATATAGTAGCATATCATTCAAAATTATACATCATCAAACGAGAGTCACAGGTCAAACAACCACTGAAAACTAACGGAACTCATAACAAAAATATACCTTAGTATAAAAGAAACAAAATGGCTTTATATCGCCAATGAATTGCTACATAGAAATTACATGAAAATTATTCTGACTGAGCAAAATTAAATTTAGGAAAATTTGGCATAAGTATATAATTATTGTTCTTAAGCTGCACAATCATCCTTACAAAATTTTGTTAAGTTTAATAAATTTGTAAATTGTGTACAAATATTTAATTTAAAGACTAATCAAACGTCCTGCGATTTTGTTCCAAAGAAAAATGAACCGTTCAATTATGACTTAAAACTCCGTTGATAGTTTGCCAGATCATATAAATGCTGAAGG
>PNEQ01008525.1:0-69536 GCA_003012365.1 Medauroidea extradentata | reverse complement strand
TTAAGCCACGTTTCTGACATCAGTATAGCATGCAGATTCAAGGGACTAAAAATCTCTCTGAACTCGTCAATATGGCCGAGCAGGGACTGACAGTTGACATGAGCGGCATGGAAGGAACGAGGGTGCGGGGCCAGCTGTTGTGAGAGTAGGTAGCTGGTGTCATCAGGGAGGGAGGGAGAGGGACTCTGCGGGACACTCCAAACCCTTACTTCGCGGGAGGGGGTGCGGAAAGAATCAGGGTCGTCTTGCCAGAGGGGGAGAGAGCACAGTTCCTGGAAGTATTTGGTTGCCGGACTAAGTGTTGCCAACTTCTGATTTACACTGTCACTACTCATACTGTACTCAGGAATGTTATATGGAAAAAGTAACCTACATAGCAACTTACCGGCTTGATAGGTGTATGTAGTGGTGATCGGCGGCAAGTGAAGGGCAGGTTCCAGTGATTTTGAGGGCACTTATTCACAAACACTCGTAATGAAAACACAACTCGGACACATATGCACAAACAAACAATAAAACATTAAATGAAAAACACATATTAACAAACACTAAGCAGGTTACCATCATGCAAAGTAACTCCATTACTTTTATTTATCTAAATGCTTTCAAGTTCACGCAGTGAAGATATTTTGGTTCGTCGATTTTCACGCAAAATAATGATTTTGCCATCTTGCGTCCAGCAGTTTCTCACGCCATATTTTTCTCTAGCAGCTTTGAAGACACGTTGCCTCTCTGCTGTTAACGACTCTGTTATTAGGATTCGAGTGTTTTTCAATGCTCGTTTGGCTTGAAACACTTCAGCACGTCTCCGATAACTGGTGAATTTTATGATGATTGGTCTCTTGCCCTCTGTAACAACCTGAGCAGTAGTGCGTTTTGGATCCCCTATCCTGTGTGCTCGATCGATGTCTTTGATGTCAATGTCCACATTGAGTGTGTTCTTCACAAACTGCATCACAACATCAGTGGTGTTCTCCTTCGGCATTTCTGCCACTCCATGCAACAGAAGACAGTTTCTTCTACTGTATTGTTCAAGTTCATCTATGTGTTCTCCTTGACGTATGCATTTATCGTTGATGGTCAGAAGTTCCTGTCGCATTGATGCCAGTTCTTTTTTAATTGTATCGGCAAAATCAGACACGTCGGCTTGAATTTTCTTCAGGTTCTCTGGGTTGGTAGCAGTTTCAGGCCGTACACTGATGGCTGATTCGAAGCGTTCTTGAAGTTCGCGCAGCTGTTGGCAGACCTGTTGTTCGAAGGCTTCCAGCCGTTTGGAGACTTCTTTAGGCTGCATGGCGGAACTGAAGATAAAAACACGAAAATAGCAAAAGTAGACTCAACATTCAAGAAGACAGCGAAAAATCAACGTTTGTTAAAACCGGGAAAATTTACTCGACCGAATCCGTGCTAGTAAGATGAAGGTAGTAACTTTAAAACGGCCGAGAAAGTAGTTGTTTCGGGAGCTACCGGGCGCGTGTATACTAGCGGTCCGCCATTACTATTCGTATGTCAGTACTTCGTGTGCATTTCTCTTGGGTAATATGCTGTAACTGTTAACGATGTATCGTGGCATGAACCAAGTTAGTAGCTCAACTCTGATAACGTAGAATGTATACCCGCACGATCCAAGTTCAAAAACCTGCTCCAGCCTTTCTGCTTTTGGTTTTATACTGTTACCTAGAGCTCCATTCGAATGCTAGGAGGGTTTTTCAACAAAGGTCATTGCTCTATTCCTCTCCCAACTCCTGTGCTTGTGTAAAAATGTGTGTCAATCTCTAATGACGTCGCAGTATACGAGACAAAAAGCTCACATAAGTCTGAAAAATATTCATTAGCAAAAAAAAAACTCATTCATAAGTGTATGTATGTTTGTGTGGCATTTGAATTCAAACTTTTATTTTGCTGTTTAATTTACGATATTATTACTATTATATAGTTTTGTAAGGTTGTTTTTTTCGCAAGTTGCAGTAAACTTGTGTTAACCTTTATCTCACATCGGAGAAGGTTGATACTGATGTACTGTGAAAGTAACACACACTCAGTTCATAAACCTGAAATCATCCGCAATTAAAACACGAATTGGTTAATGTACAGAAACCACGTCGTGTACAGTTAGACCATAAGTATTTTTAAATAGTAACACGTCAGTGACATATTCATGATGAGAAACAGCAGTTACAGCTATCATTAACCAATATTGTTAGCTAAAGTATAACTTTATGAACGGATAAGGATAAATGGAACAGTCGAAAAGACATTCTGGCCAGGAAAAATTATTGTAACGTATATTACACTTCGTCCATAACCTCTAACATTTGAGTTCAGTGAATTATACAGGAAGTTCATAAATATATGTTACAAAATCTACTAGATGATTACTTGCAGCAAAGTAACATAGCATAGATTCAAGGGAAAAATTCGACATTGAATATTGATACTGAAAAATCAAAATATGTTAAAATATCCAAAAGCAAGGAAAACAAATAGTGATATTCCAGATAAGTATTAATAATTAACCCTGTATTTGTGAAAAAAGTTGCTTCGAATACGTTTCACCGTCAATAAATCTTGGGGTTGCTCGAACTTCCAGTGTATCACGTGTTGCTTGCCTCTAAGGTTAAACATCGTGTTCTACGTCTATTTTTCCTGAAAACGGTATTTTTTTTGGGAGTATTGCGACAAACAACCTTTATTGTTCAGTAGTGCCTCTTGCTACAAACTGTGTTATTTAATAGTAAAAAAAAGCTTGACTATCCCCATTATAAGTTGAATGTTAAAGGTAATCGAAATAATATTTTTAACTATCGTAGAGCTTGTTATTACTAAGTTATATCTAGAAAGGTTCTTTCCTTTAAACCTTACTTTTTGTTACTATAAGACATGTTTTTCAATGACAATTTTCAATCGCGAATTTCTCCGTAAAGACTAACTTTCGTTATATAACTTCACTTAATTTTTACAAGCAATCATCTTGCAAATTTTGTGACATACTTTCGTGAACATCCGGTAGAAACTGCGTTTATAAACTAAATTTCTACGTTGTATTACCAAAATTAACTACACAAATTATATAAAGGATAAAACTAAGGGATATTTTAAAATTCGCAATTTCCAGTGAACTGTTTTCAAATAGCAGCTACTAAAAGGCCGCAAGAACGCAAGAACGTTAGAAACGCGGTCCGTAAAATACGCAGCAAAATTTCAGTCGTATATAAACCACGCAAGCGAGTCAATGTAATTTCGAAAAGGCAATAGAAAGTTTCTCTCTGGCTCTTTCCATTACGATTATGTTTTGTCACTCTTCTCTGTTTTGTAAATGTTCGGTTGTTGCGGTATTTTGAAATAGTAACCAAATAATTATAAGAACTGTGTATTTGAATATGCATTCTAAACAGCACAAAAAATGCTTTTAACGAAATGCTGAAATCACAGCTTTCTAAAGACAATTGGAACTAGTTCCTTTTTTTTTTTTTTTTGCAAAAAACTGTCGGATATATAAGGCAGTGGATCGCAATAAGTTGAATGTCAGTGAACTCTTGCGTTAGAGTCTTGTGTACTTGCGATTCTTGCGTATTTTGTAAATAAGTACATATTGATTTTGTGTGTTGAATTCTTTTCGTCTTTAGTTCTTGCGTTGTTAGGTAGTTTTTAAACCCGGCCTAAAACATATTTCGTACCTCATCCAAAAAGTTACATGTACCCTACCAGCAATGTTTTGTGTCAAAGAATTTTTCTATAGTAAGCAAAGTTTAATGGTGCCCTTACGGAATATATTACTGGCAGAGGCTAGCGTAATAATTTAAACTTTGTCATCGGTGTGCTTATGAATAAAGTGTACAGTAGATGTAAGTGTGTGTTGTTTAAAAAATTAAGTTAAGAAATTACAGACAAGAGGAAAGTAAGTATTTTGCATGCGAAAAATATATACGTTCTACTTTCTAGTTGAGGACTATTTCTGATCAAAGAATCGCTTAGTTTATACAAGCGATCTTACAGACGAGACTTGCTGCTTACATAAAAATCTATTAAAAATTTATTTAACTTGAATGACCCGTAATTTATGTTTGTAGATGACTATGTTTCTTCTAAGTTGGAATGTTTCATTCACTACTTTTAATAAACGAGTATATGTATTAATATAAAATAAAATATTTATAATTTAAAACTGTTGTGCGAAAGATTGGAAACTTCAGAATCACAGCGGACATGTCCAATGTCTTACAAAACTAATCTCACTCTGAATGCTGCTGTCTGTTGAATATGGTCTTATGGCCTGCCTTGTGACAAGTTTCTTAATCACTAGTTTGAAATCTAAGAAAAACATAAAAATTTCAATTTTTTAATAGGGTACTAAAATGCGAAAAAACGAACTTAGTATAAACATCTTAAGGTAAAATAAAACGTATTTCGGTACGTGGACTAACTAAATCAAACTTAAAAGCTACATTAATAATGTTTACATATAATTAATCAACGTCTCGCGCGAATTTTATTATATAAGGTAAGAAATGCGGAGACTAGAATTTTTGACAGTGAAATCACACGATATAAATATTAGGCCTAGCCATCCAGTTATATATAAATTTGCGTAAATGCGTTTAAAATCCCAAAATATTTAATAAACAGGGCAAGAAAATTTCTTTCACACCTTCCTTACAAGAAACAATTTTTTTTTTTTCAGAAAAGGGATAGTATTACTTAAAAGGTAGTTTGCACAAGATTCCAATATTTGAAATTGTGACAACTTTTTTATAGAACTGTTGCATTATGGGAGCCTTGCAGTACATTATACAGATATGATAATATTACGATGACTGGGAATTGATATGCAATTATAATTGTTTTTCATTTCGTGTAAGTTAAAGATAAAGGACTGAAACATTTTAGAAATGTAGGTTTGCACTTGAGAATAAATGCCACATGTTTCATTGCAATTCATTTTAAAAGTATTGCTTACCAAGTTTACTATCATGTTTAATCTTATATGTATTTATTTATTTGTATATAAGATTATCATAAATTCTGATTAATTGTGAAGTAAATTGCTTGTTTGTTGCGCTTTAATGTAGCGTCTCATGTGAGAAATTTGATTCCTTGCTGTTACACTTCCTAACGTTTATTATTCGTATATAAATTGTGAATCGTGCCACAAAACTGTGGTCCAGTCACACGAAGTACAGTTATAAAATGGTTGTTAAGTTACTCGCGATACTACAGTGTCCAGTAATTGTCGATGAAATTATACGGAGTAATTTGTTAAAATTAATTCAAGGATATTATTACATAGAATGAAGACTTGTAGTTTTACGATAGGGCGGTTGCTATTTCGTTTCTTATCAAGTACAGTTCCCGAATTACCTTCCTAAAAGGTAAATTTCGGTACTTGTATCAGTTTGGTAGCAAAAAGAAAGTTGATGATTGCCTTATAAATTACCGCAACGCTTATAATCATCAGAATTTAAATTAGCACTCATTATTTATTGACATTGTTTATCATATGTGGAACAGTAAATAGTTGGCTTCAATTGCGAAAATCAAAAGTAGTTTTTCTCGTAAATTTTGGGTTTTCAACATCTCAAAAGTTTATAGTGGGGAACAATTAAATATAAACACTTAAAACTAACTTCTTTACTATTATTTATCTGTTACGAAAAGGATAGTTTTGTTTATAAACGTTTTATAATTTGCGTGCGTACAAAATATATATATATATATATATATATATATATATATATATATATATATATATATATATATATATAATTTACTGGTTCTTTTCAAATTGATGAAATTCACTCCAATTAAAAATAAACTCACATAAAATGAAACTCAATAAAACATTAGAAATTAACTAAGCAAATTGGGAAAACTGAAAAAATTCCGTAACAAAAAATGGGTGGGGGACTGGAAAAATGCCGTTAGTTTAGTATAACAGTGTTTTGATTTTAATATGTTTTAAAGCAAACAAACAAAATTCAGATATAAAAACAAGCAACGCATATCAGAAAGAAATATGGTTTACAAGAAAACATAGAAAATGAGAAAATAATTTATGTCTACCACCAGACGTAAGCTTTCATTACAGTTCAAAAGTTCATATGCAGTAAACTAAAACACAACTTGTAATTAAAACCACATTTTTTAAAAATCAGTAAGTGCACAAAGAAAACCTGTAAGAAAATATCCAGACATCAGCAGATTTCAATATGCAGGGAATTTTTCATTGTATAATAAAATATAATTTTTATTAGCCTGCAAAAGATATCGCTGATGCGGCCCGTAGCTTGTAGAAACTTATTAGTTTGTTTTTGATAAGTAGTACGGAAAACGGATATTGGTTTTTGGTTTTCATTAGATTTTAATAAAGTTCTTAACATTTTTGCAAATTAATATCACAATGTCGAAATTACATGAGATACACAGCGACAATGAATATTCACACAACGTCGACATTATTTATAACATTAAACTAGATTGTTATTTCAAACTCACAGAAATTTGAATGAATACGTATTATTCCTAACATAAATTCATTTTTGTTCAAACTTTCCAGGTACTTTTTACTAATTCATATCACGTAAAACTTACAGAACTTACTACACAAGATATTGATAAAACGTCTGCAACATTTCATTTGTGTAAAATAATGACACTAAGAACTCAATACAACTGAATATTTAATCGTTTCTTGGACACGACTCATTACTAAGCATACTGCTAGACTCACTGAAAGTTTCCCAAAGTTTTAACATAGTAAAACTCGTTTGTAGATGCTCGCTTATCTCTCTACACTAACTCGCTCATTCTACGTAATCTTATGCCAAAACACTGACTACATGTTCTTTGCAGAACTTCTCAACTAATTCAACAATTTCAGATCACAAGCTGGTTTCAAACATGTGATATTTAACAGTTCCAGTCAGACACAGAATATGATAGTAAAATAACACTAATTAGTTAAAAATCCTTAATAAAGGCAGGCGTATGCCATCTTTGCTTCTCTTCCTTGCTCAAATCGAACAAAGGGATATTCTAGAATGGATTCTTCTTGAGAATATTTGAATCGTTGAAGAAAATGGTAACATTAGTTACTATTATGAACTTTAATTTGAAGAAATGCTGTTTACATTTAAAACATCGAACAAAATATGATTCATGCAAAACACAATTTGTATTACTCATGCTGTCCCCCACCCCCCCCCCCCCTCCCTAAAAAAAACTCCGGCAGCTGATTCCTTTCGAAAAATAAAACGAAATTATGTATGACACTCTGTAGGTAACTGCAATATTAAGGGAAGAATAAGCTTTGTATGTAACATTTTACAATACTAACTCCCCCACAAATTGAAAACTAATTTACCTAAATATACATTACTAAGAAATATTACTTCATGTAAAATAACTGATAAATCCACAGTAAAAACTGGTTGATACCGTTCACCAATTAAAAAAATAGAAGGGTTGCCCGCCCTTAAATTTCGTATAACAATTATTTTACGGTCAGAATACTTGAACATTAAAAGGTGAATTATTGAGTAATGTGGCCTATGTAAAATGGCCCTCGTGTAGTAATTGTCTAGGACTCGCCGTTTTCTAAGGGTCTTACTTACATTTTTTACAGTCAGGCTGCTTGAGTTCCTCAGTCTGTACGTGTGCCTGGAAATGGGGAAAATATCTCAGTTCTCTTCGTTGTGAAGTCTATGTTCACATACATTCCTGTCTCTAGTCATCTGTTTTGTCACCGTTGTTCTCGTCCATTCTTGTTGTTTTATTTTTCTTCTTTGTGGTTTGTGTCATCTTTTTTCATACGACCACAATATTCTTTTCCGGAATTAATGTTTTTTTTTGTCGCCTTACTAGACACGACTATATTTCTTTCCGGAATTATACGTCTGCTATGTGCTTGTTGACAACAGCATATACTGGTTTTACGTATTGTGCTTTTTTTAATTGTGTAATTTTTCTTCTATGTCGGCAACAATTGCTTGCAATGGTATATGTCCACAAAACCGTTTAGTTCATAATAATAACCCATTGCAGGAATCATATAGAGATCAATCATGCATTCACAGTTTTTGCTGTATTTCTGTTGTCTCTTCAGTGACTATGGTATTTAACTTCTTTCTTTATTGTCCCGAGTTAACTTGAGCTAATGTCACTAACAAAAAAAAAACAATATCCTGAGTTCAGTCGGGTTTATACAGCTTTTCTGGTTGAAAATTTACTAACCCAAGTTTAATCATGTATATGCCTATATACAATGACATCGGGTTCATTCGTACATATAAAACTGTAATAAAAAGTAATGTTTTCAGATAAAAACTATGCAATGTTTTTAATTTGTAAGGGAACGGGTTAATATGGTTCTCAAACGCAACGCTTATCGTAAGACATGTTTCTTGCTCTACCTTATTATTCGGATAGACCACACACACATAGAATGATCAGATTTTGAGATGCTGTGACTAGACAGTTCGATGAATTTGTTTTCCTTATCTGTTGTATCGGGTAACTATTGGTCAACAATTATCCGTTGCGTCTGTGCCTGTTATTTAGTGTCTTTCTCTATGAGCAATTTGGTTTATGCTCTGTATGCGACCGTGTAAACAAATACATTTTAGTGTTATCTAAACGATTTGATGCAAATATAAGTATTGGCCCGCACATACTGGTTTCCAGTTAATGTTAGTGTTGAGTCTCTGATTTTCTCTGGAGACAATAGTGGCTAGGGAAGGGATGAAATTGTTTGATTATATTTTATGTGTAAAATGTATTCATAGTTTGATTGATTGCGGGAAAACGGCAGACATAATCTGCATAGTTTTACGGAGAATGAAGGCAACAAAGTGATAAATGTCCTGAATTATGCTAAGACGCGTGGTGAAATGACTGGTATTTCATTGGTTGGACGTCTCTGTTTAAAGTTTTGCTGCTTAACATAACGAAATCTTTTATTCTGTATTTAAAAAAAATTGTTGTTTTTAAGTTATTTTATTGGGCAGCATATTGAAACAAAATTTTCGATTTTACTTTTATATACTTTCGTCACGGAAAATTGAACACAATTTATCCTTTGTGTCATAATATACGTTCATTTCTTGGCTTCAGTTCTGAAATCGTCGTCTTTTACGTAAGTGTGCTTTCGTAGTAATAGTTTGAATGCAATCCTTTTTTATGTATACACGGTGGTGCGCAACAACTTTTCATATTTCCAGTTTCTTCTGCTTGCAGTACACAAGGGAAAGTATATATATATACACACACACTGTTAACATAGTGGTCTGATGAAATGTATTTTGAATATCTGATGTCTAGACGTGGCACTAAAGTAACAACGGTGTATGGGGTTATACACATTTTCTCGCAGTATATGTCGCAGTAAAGTTTTGTCATCGACCCAGACGAACAATATTACGTATTACTACAGACCAGAACCGAAGTAAGTTAACAAAAT
Source organism: Medauroidea extradentata (assembly GCA_003012365.1). NCBI lineage: Eukaryota > Metazoa > Arthropoda > Insecta > Phasmatodea > Phasmatidae > Medauroidea > Medauroidea extradentata. The sequence goes on along the minus strand of PNEQ01008525.1, from coordinate 60,082 downwards.
AAATCGAAAAAGTATTCTAAATTCATGATCGTTACGATGTCTCGCTCTCTCAGCAGTGTTCGAGTTTTATGATCGCCAGACATCCACACTACATCCTCCCCTTCTTCCCAGTGTATTCATACAAGCAACATATTACTGTGCATTTTGAACAATGTTGAGTTACTTTAAAGGTATTTGCAAAGTCATCTAAGGGAATAGCAAGTACGTGAATAGCTCTTCTTACCTTTATATCTGTATGTGAAAGGAAATACTGACATCCTGAATTATTCATCAACGCATAGTCCATACATCGTGATCTAGATACGTGGATATTTAAGGGCGTTCTTCTCCTTAACATGTAGGCAGGGACTAGGAATGCTTTTTTAATTCGAATACAAAGGAGATGAAAAATTATGAAAATACGTTTTCGATTAATAATCGATACAGCTCAAACCCGTTTTCTTTTTGTATACCTCCTACGTGAATTTTGCACAGTATTGATTCCTTATAAGAAAATTGTCCGAATTTTTTAAATTTAATTTTTTATAATCTTTCCTTGAGGGCATGAAAAGAAGTAAATGTGTTTTTTCGATGAACTGTTGACATAGTCGGAAGACGACGGCATATCGTCCTAATTTTCACTTGAATGGGACACCCATTAATAAAGAAATAAGTATATAATTTTTTGAACGTCGACTTCTTACCGGGGATAAAATAAGTGAAACACATTAGACAAATCCTCGATACACATCAAATCCGTTGAGTTAAGTGAGGTTGCATATTCAGTTAACTCATAAGTAAGTTAGAACCATGTCATTTGCAGTGTTATAAAAGCAAGCTACAAGTATAATTAATTCGTAAATACTGTTTTACTAAAATTTTGCAATATCAACCATCGTGCGCCATTACGAGTGAGTGAGAGATTTTTGGTGACCGCTCAACATCGAGTTCTTTGGCGCTGGTGAGGGGTCACATGAGGTGAGTATGGAGCAGCGCCGTAATAAATGGGCGGAGGAAACGGGAGATCCCCGAGAAAAACCGCCGACCAGCGGCATCGTCCGCCGTGATTCCCACATGCGAAAATCTGGGGACCGACCCTGCCGGGAATCGAACCCGGATCACATTGGTGGGATGCAAATGGTCTGACCATTCGGCCACCGCGGCCCCGCGAGATTACAGAAGTAACTATCGTACATGCTGTTAAGTAATAAAGAAGCCAGAGGGCAACACTAAGCATTACTTTATCAGTGGTAGATGTCAGTCAGATACCAGAACGTAAAATCGACACGAGTGCGATGGTCATTTACCACTGATTAATTAATGCCAATTGTTTAATTATGTCTTTATATTTAATTAAGAGCAAACGCGATAGCTGAGGTGCAATTTGGAATTATAGACGATATGGTAAATTCGTTGTAACAGTATTGTTATGAATTGATTTTACTTATAGCGTATTTTAATAACTCAAATAACCACATAGTTCTACAAAATTATGAACTATCTGAATATGCAACAAGCATCGATAGTTATAATTTGACCCTCACAAACATCCTTTACTTTAATCAAGAGACAATTTACACATTAAATCAAAAATTGTCGTTTTTTGAATTTATTTTGCAACCGCTAGAAATATCCACATTTGTAGCGGGAATATGGCAACATCAATGTTCTTCAGGAAACTTACTGCTGTTCTCTTACACGTCTACCATGCTTTCAGTGGAATGTTTCAGGCTGAACTACATGAACTCTGACAGACGGCCTTGTCAAACACTTAATTTAACAGCGATGAATGGTCGTATAGTACTTGTTTGTTTTATACCATAGTATTCTTACGCCTGTCACAATAACTAATTGCAAAAAAAGTTGGGCTGACCGGGATTCGAACCCACATCCAGCAGTAATAGTATGATTGGAGAGAATGATTTATCGCGGGAAAACTTGACTGTTGGCTGGGTTTCAACGCAATTCAGTTTACCAGAATATGACTGGCTTTCGCTTTTATATAGAGCCGTTGTCCTATTTGTCTGATCCAATAAGAATCCCGCTCTTGTAATATTTGATGTCTATTATTGGTTTGCAGACAACTACGTTGTGTCAAACGTACATCACCTAATCATATGTGTTGTAATTAACTACAGCGTTTTCAAGGGTATGTCGGCACAAAACTTTTTCGCAGTGTACCATCCTTTCTAAGTATGATATCTGTAGGGCCCGGTAGTTTTCGCGAAAATAATTTTGCCCCAATTTGTTTCAGTGTCTTACGTGCGCACCTGCACCTCAACTTAATGCCTATTGACAGAGTGTTTTGTGCAGAGTAATTATTCATTTGACTGTGCCAATCAGTACACAGATAGCTGTGACACATCACGTCAGTGATTTGCGGGTTTAACCTCTAGACGTTGTATGTTACGGCATCCAATCACTGACCACATAGCAGCGATGCAGGTGCGCACGTAAGGCACCGAAACAAAGTGCTGCAAAAATCTTTTCGCCAAAACTGCCGGGCTCTAGATATCTGTGCAACACTGTTGAGCGCAAGAAAGGACTAACTCCTAGCCTCGTGTAGTGTTGCCATGTTGTGTACGGAAAAATGTCTCGTACAACATTTTGCCTCTTACATTTTCATCTCCGAGTAAGTCCAGGAATCATGTGGCGTGCTTTTTATTCGGCCGTTTCTGGACATCCTGTATATTATAAAGTTAGGGCTTTGGTATGCATCATCAGTTGTCTCAATTAACTAGCTAAAAAATTTTTGACGACGCCTCCATGCTATAGTGTTTCATTTTACTAACGTGATATATATATATATATATATATATATGTGTGTGTGTGTGTGTGTGTGTGTGTGTGTGTGTGTATGCATATAGGTGTGAGTATGAAAAAAATTATACAAATGAGGACATGAATTACTGATTAGGACGACTTATCTCATTCAGAAATAATACTTACGGTCAGGTAGCCAATATTTAGACACCCAAGTGATCGCTTACTTTCTCACGTTATAGCTACAGGCTTCTGGTGACCCTTTATCTTGACAACGAACTATATGATTGTAGTAGTTGTTAATTAATTACGGCTTAAACCATGGGACAGGAGCGAACATGTTTGGTTACCTTCACCAATTAAGTAACGAGATACCACAACATAGATAGAAACAGTTGAAGTACGTAATCAATACGGATACAGAGGAGAGTAAATAAATAGTCTCTCTGATAATGTATTATACATGTAACCACCCACGTTTAACCACGCAAACATTGAGTGGAAGCATATAGTTTGCAACTTGTCCTGTTAATAATTTCTTGCTAAAATTTGAATATTTAAATCGAGTCATTTCGCTACTTGATTTAATCATAAATCTTAAGTTTTCCAAATTAATCTTTACAACCAAAATAACGAAATCAATAAAAACTAATTTTAAAAAATTACGTTTACTTCGTGTTTACAATAAGTGATATATATATACCAGTGGGTACATGTTACCACATTAAGTAGTTGTTTAGCAACAAATCCTGCAAGGGGACTCTTTAAAAATATGTTTCACGCTCTAAATGTTCTATTTATATGTTTCTCTGCAATACCATGCTTATACCATAGAGCTGTTAAATTCCAGCGTAAACAATAAAGTTGTTTGGCAAAATATTTAAGTAGAGTAAATATTATACTATCAGGTGTATTTAAAAATGCTTCTACTTGTATCCACCATCGTTTATTGATAATTTTTTTTAACCACACGCTTTTGTCCGCCAACGAATCACCAATGTTCGAAATTGGACTACCTGACCTCTGACTGACGCACTTACGTCTTCCAAAAATACAAGCCGCTGGTTCAAAGAAATTGTCTGATGTTTACTTTGGGGTTTGACGTCTAGAAAGAGGACACAGTATTTAATGAAAAACAGTTATCTGTATATAATATTAAAAATAAGTTATTATGTAAAAATCAATGTTAAATCATTGTCACTCAGTGTTAAACCTTAAATAATGAAAAAATTTACAATTAAAACCATTTTAATAGTAATGTTCCACACATGTTTTAAAGAAATAGTTTCGTGTATATGTGTATTTACATATAATATACACAATATATATTTACCCGATATAACTCTTGCTGCAGACCCGTAGATAAAAAATCAAGAAAAAATTTATAAACACCAATTTTAAAATTTTTGTTAATGACTCTTTTTATTGCCTAATAACACATATTTCTTGTTTAATGAGTACAAAAACCTTGAATATTTTTTTGCAAACATTGTAAAAATCCCTGACATTGAAGGGGTTAAAGCTGTAAATGTGACACTATCCTTCCATTATCCACGTGTTTATGTCTTCGAATTCTATATAATACAATTATAACGATGGGTTCAACGGTACCTGCATGTTACCATCCTAAATAGAGGATTTAAATCTATAAACCATTCTTACAATTGGGACAACAAACTGTAAAAAAACGATTATTTGAATTGGTCTAAGTCTTAAAAATACCTAAAAACGTTTGCATTTATATCGAGCTTTTTTCCATAAACCCAATTTTAATCCAAATTTAATTTGTAAAAAAAGAGAAACATAAATCTTTTTTAGGATTGGTTAAAAAGTATTCGGCAGGTGACGTAGTGGCAAACAGTTGGCTACTAAACTATAAAATTATTTTATTGTGCACAGACTTCCACTACATTAAGGAATTATTTGTATTGTTGTCAGTAACTTTTCCCTTAAATATTTTTGTTTTCTAAATACATCTGAACGGTAGAGTTTTCGTGAGAAGTAATTAGCGTGTTTTACAAATTCTTGTTACATATTATCAGGATGTTATCGTTTTGACAATTACTGTACTTAGTATCATTCACCTGTTTACTATTATTTCTTCTGAAACGGTTGGGACTGATCTCTAGCAAGGATAGTTCAACATGCTTCTTTACTTTTCCATGACGACTCTTCCTAAGGCTGAAACAATTGTTTCATTGTTGTATATAATATATAAATAAATATACACATGTATTGCACAGAAAGTAAATTCTTGTCTAAGTTCAAAAGTTGTTATTTTCTACTGCATTTCTTTGTGATATTCATGCATACCCGTTAGACAAATATAATGAGAATTCTGATACGCCGCTACTAAACTTTTGATATATGTCTGCAAATTTCTCAAACCCTGTCAAACGATCGTCGTCGCAATTTACGGCATTTTTCTATAGACTATTTTGACATCACGACATTTCACTTTCTCTATAAATAAAATTTTTTGTCACTTCAATTCAAAAAGTGCACTATTGCTAGAAAAAAAAGTTTCTGTTTAATTTATATTTTCGGCTGGTTGTAAATTGGAAGCCTCGATTGTGATGGAACTGGCCTGGCCTTAATTCCGCCTTCCTGTCTATTCCTGGCAACGTTCGGTCAACGAGCGTGATGTTGCAAGCACTGACCGGGAGATGGGTTGGTGGCAACAGCGGTACGCCGTACTCCTATGCGAAACATAAAAATATTCATCACTATATAAACAGCTTTCTGAGCTCGCTAACGAAGGGTTGGCCTAATTTAGCAGGGATGTTCCTCTGCTCTTCAAACCAGTTATTTTTATATTTTATTTTGAGTGAAATTTTCGTGTTTCAGCACTTTATTTTGTACAACTTTGCCCCTTTTTAAAATGCATAGTCATGAAAGGATTAAACGAATTTTCCCTTACGCCCTTCGAGTAATTTCGTAGAGTCTCTCTGTAAGCTTAAATTCGTAACTCTTTTAAAAACGATATACAATGTTTCCTGTCGTTGAAGTTCGGCATACCTAAACATTTTAAGCAGAGATTCCAGTAAATTTTAATTTCATAGTTTATTACTATATTTTTCGAAACTTAAATGTGTCCTAGTATAAAAAGTATAGCATATTAAAAGCCGGTTGCACCAACCTCTGTAAGAGATTGAATATTTTCTCATGTGAATTAACAGAAGATTTAACGCGTTTATTAACCAATTTTGACAAAACATCAAGAAAAAATTATACACATATATTTATGAACCTTAAAAATATAATACCTTATAACTCTGTGTAAATTATAGGTGAGAAAATTACACACAAAAGTAATGACCCTGTTATAAAGATTTTATATGTGTATTAAAATTGTAAACTCCTCTTAACGTTGTCTGTGAACAGAAATTCTGATCTTGAGATAACACTACGTTTGTAAGTATCGAATACAATAGCTTTTAAAATAAATTCCCATTACCTTTTATTAAGTTTAACTACAAATTGCATTATCTTAATAATCGTGCACCTAGTAACAAGTCTTCGAGTCACTATTTGCCAGTAAAATGTGGCGTTAATTAAAGTTTTAACTGTTACGTACAATATGGAAAAATCCCAACGACGAAGACTATTGGTGGGATGTATCAGTGCAATAAAATAAGAAGAAGAGAAACAAATTATTTTAAAAACATTATATACAATTTTTCCAAGATTTATAGATTTGATTTTACAACAAATTAAAAAAAAAACCTTCCTTTATAAAAGTTTCAAAATAACTTGTCTAATTTATTAAAATTTTTTACTTGAATTTATAAAAGTTCAGAATATTTTAAATACACAAATTAGTACATTTAATTCTCTAAACTCTCACTCAACCCAGTGATTAAAGTATACAAAAAAAAACTCTCACTTATTCAATCAAAACTTTAAACAACATTGCAAAACTTCCGCTTGTTCGTGAGAACAACGCGTACTAAAATAATAACGCTGTATTATGAAACTTTATGTAAATAAAGGTTGTTCTGAATATAAACCTGACGTTCTGTGGTAAGGTATCACATTCTTTAATCCTTCTTGTTGTTTATAAGAAAGCAGCGTAGAAGGATGATGCGCCAATGCAGTGAATTGTCATAATTTTCGACACAACTTTTTCCCTTCGCTTATTATTGAATATTATTGTTCGACAATCCTTAAATGATACTTTTGTACAACTTATTACATTACTACATAGTCACAGTCTGTCTTATTTTTGGAGCAGTGATGGCAGATAGGAAAAATTGATATATATCCTATCTGCCAACAGTGCTCCAAAAATAAGAAAGTCTGTGACTATGTAATAAAGTAAGAATGTGTACAAAAGTGTAATGTACGGATTGTCGAACCTTGCTTTTTTATAATAAGAGAGGATAAATGTTATGTCGAAAATTGTGAAAATTCACTGCTTTGGCGCTCCATTGCCCTTATGAAGAGTGCCTGCTGAAGTCTCAAAATGACGTAGGAATCTACAGTAGTATAGCCGACAATGAACAACTATAGGGGCCACGGTGGCCGACTGGTCAGACGCGTTTCTTACCAAGGCGATCTGGGTGCGATCCCTAGCGAGGTCAGTCATCAGAATTTTGCATGTGGGTTTTCTCGGGGATCCACTGTTTCCTCCTCTTTTTCTATCACGACCCATCTCACATGTGGGGACAAATTCCTTGTTATGCTTCACGGCAAGCAGATGCCAACGGACACCTAGTACATAGTAAAAATCGCACTTCGGGGTGTGGTTCCCAGGTCGACGTGTATCTTCCGCACAAGATATTTGTTTGATCGACAACTTTGAAATATAATATCTCCAACTTGCTTGCGAGTGACATTTAGAAATAGTTTTAGGTCTTAATGTTCTTGTTTTATTATTCTCTGTGTCTTAAGGCGTTCTTTTAAACGGACAACTATAAATTAATTATCAAGCAGATTTATTTATACACGACTAACCTACTCATTTATTTAATTAAAATATTTTAACATAATGGACGTCTTGGTGTACATGCCCTGTGATGTCACACCGCAGGGGAAGAGTACTGTGGAAAAACCAAGTTTTTTACAAACTTACTCATTTGTTAGTTGTTGATGGCAGAAGCCTAAAACTCTGTGCACTCATAGACTTGTACGCAAGGGTAAAAAAAATTGTTTCAATTTCGTGGTTAAGATACGCAAATGCATAAGGTCAACGTTTACCAGAAACGGCAAATTCAAAGGACGCCACACTGAAGCTCCGCCTCTTTTCAGGTCGTCCATTTTAGAATAAGGTTAAAAACCATTTATTTTGCTAGCATTAGCCTTCAAGCGAATGGTTTACGCTTCTTGAAGGTCAATATTTCTAATAAACAATACCAGCACAAACATTTAAGTCTTATTAATTTTCATGATTATTCGATAGGTAAGTCACATCGTCCTATAGGGTAAACTATATACCTTAGTATAGTGATAAACCACGTTGCGTGCTTCACACAATTGGAAAGGCTCTGCACATCGAGTTCTCTAGGTTACCAACAGAGAGCAGGCATGCGTAGTTTCGGCAGTACGTGACCAATTTATCAAATATAAGATCTCAATCAAAAATTTTTACTTATTTTTGGTACTGAAGTTCGAAGCTTTAGTATCCCGAAAAAAGGTAGGTTCATCCTTTTATTTAAAAGCAGAACTTAAAAATAGTGGCTTATTTATTAACCTTTCCAAGGAGTTTACCAAAAAAAACCATTTACTGAGCGCCAAAGCTGTGTGGATTTGGTTTATATATTTTATAAATAAATGGTCTGGTTAGAAATGGATTTGGTATCGCTGAAACAGTGGACGTACTCTACAGTTTGTGAATTAATAGTGACTGTCACATAAAGGCTGCGTACCGCAAATAGTTCAAGTACTGCTTGACAAACCTAAGTGTAGCCCCGGATAGAGGTGGTAAGAGCATTAGCGTTTCAAGGTCGCCGTGTGAAGGCAGTGGAGAGGAATGTCTTGGAGCCCTCGCTGTTCACTCCATATTGCAAGCGACCATCTGTAGTAGGTCTAATAGGCATATGCAATAATATACCTTGTATATGCGCGGTGCAAAATGACATGGTCTGGTGGTTGTCACTTTACAGCTGACGAGACTGTACGCAGTGCATGTCGCGGCGGCCAGGGTACTTACTCGCTATTGGTTGGGAGGGTGTAGCGGGGCAAAGGAGAGTAGGAGGGCGTGGTATGTCAGAGAGGGGGACGGCTGTAGTTCACTTATTTTCCGAGGACACACTTAGGTTTGTTGTCAAGCAGTCAATTGAATCGCTATATACCCACAGAGCTTACGCTCCTGAATACAGTCAAACTTATTCAGTTGCGCCACATCGCATGGTCAATTTCACTATTAATTTTACCTTACGTTTCATCACAGTTACGAAGACAAGAGCTCCACAGTTGGTCCTAAAAATTACTGCCGGAAACCAAAATCATTTTACAAGATATGCTCTGACGAATCATACCTGCATGAGGAACTAGCCTTGAAGTGACGGTTGAATGTATTTTGCACAGGGAATATAGGATAGTAATAAATCACGTTTAAAACTTTCCGTCATGATGTAGGGGATGCAAAAACGAGTACAATGATGCACGACACTTTATGTCGCAAATGCTGGAAAGTGCCTGAAAAATGGCACACAATTTGTGGTATGTGAGGTTCAAAATCTGTGTTGGTGCAGTAAATAATTTTTGAGAAGTCAATCAGTACATAAAATGGGCAGATCTGAAAGTTCATTGGGCCGCTGATATATGATAAAAAAATACCAGCCTCCCGCTGAAGCCCCTTCGGTTCGATTCCGTTGGCATCACTTGTATATTATCACTGCCAGACTAGACATTTCTGTAGTACTGTGGTTGTAACTGTTAATACGCACACAAACCAAGAGAGTAGCTAAGAGTGAACGGTGAAATGTCACAAAATGCGCCAGAGTTTGCCATTCACTAACATCCTGTATGTTATATATATTCCCATTCACTAACATCCTGTATGTTATATATATTCATAACATTCTGTGTATATTTATAATTTATATAGACATATTTTATATGTATATATATATATATATATATATATTTATATTGAATTGGCGATCTTCTTCTGAGTTCGTTTGGCTAAGTTTCAAGTTTCTATCTCATCAGGAAGTTAGTTAAATATCTATTGCAAAATTTGTTCCGAACTTTGAGACATAATGACAAAGAAGTTGCATTGTCGTCTAGTTCTGAGCCAAGTTAAAGTTTCTAGTCTCTAGTGCATTATAAGGTCATTGTTACCGAACAAACAGCCAAGGAAGATAGTTCATAAAAAATGTGTTAAAATAGAATGTTTTTACTGTTTGTTATGTAATGCGAGTGAGTGAAAGATTTTGGTCAGCGCTTAAGAGAACGTTTCAGTGTTTCAGTCGCATGTAGGCAACCTGCATTAACCTCATATGAACCAAGGCGAATCTTACTATCACTATAGCAATAAGAGTATTACACGTATAAACATTATCTTCGCGTTTTATCAAATACATAGTCGTTCTGCGTTCGCCGAAGTCAAGTGTCAAGTATGGTTGATTACAAATTTGACACAAACTTTTTTGTATTACGTTGATTAATTAACCGTTTGTTATACTAGTATTTGCAAAAAAGGAGCTCGAATAAGAAAGGTCGTATCTTTAATAATATGCTAATACAATTTTCATAGTCATAATACTCTTATCACTATAGCGATGGTAAGATTAGCCTTGATTTACATGTAGTTAACATGGGTTGCATACAAGCGCCTGGAACACTGGACTGGCCTCTTAATATCGAGGTCTTCAGCGCTGGTGAGAAGTAGCATGAGGTGAGTGTAGCCGCGCCAGAATGAAGGGGCGGGAGGAACGGGAGATCCCCCAGAAATCCAGCCGACTAGCGGCATCATCCATCACGATTCCCACAGGAGAAAATCCTGGCACCGACCCTGCTAGGAATCGAACCCGAATTGCCTCGGAATGGTCTGACAATTCAGTCACCCCGTCCCCAATATTTTTTTATTATATAATGCAAATTTAAAATATCACTTAAGCTAGGGAAAAATAAATTCTGATTCTCTCTTGTCTATTCCGGCAGAGCGAAGGTGTTTCCCTGATCCTCTTCCTCCAACCGTAAGCCTTCCCTAGTTTTTAAACACGGTTTTTTATTAGGAACTGTGGTTGTCTAACTGGCTATAGCACTCTCCTCGCACAAACGCTAACCGCGTTCGATAACAGGCGGTGTCGATCCCTGAATTTTCGCACGTGGGATTCGTTCCGGATGATGCCGCTGGTCGGAGTGTTATCTCGGGGATCTGCCGTTTCCTTCTGCCCATCATTCCAGCTGCTACTTCGTACTTCATGTCACCCCTCACCTGCACAAAAGACTTCACTATTTTTACTAACTGGTTTTTTGTCTGTTTGTTAGTTCATATGTTCGGTAGTAAGTTCTCACTTGATTTTATACTAACTCCCCGATGATCTGAAGACTTGAAACTTTAAACCAACCTGGAGCCGCTGTGCCGAATGGTCAGATCATTCGCCTGCCACCAAGGCAATCAGTGTTCGATTCCCGGTGGGGTCGGTCCCGGGATTTTCTTGTGTGGGAATCATGCCGGACGATGGCGTTGATCGGCGGGTTTTCTCGGGGATCTCCCGTTTCCCGGTGCTGCTCTATACTCACCTCATGTCGCTCCTCACCATCCCTAAAGACCACGATGTTAAGCGCTGACCGAAATCTCTCACTCGTTCATTTAAACATACATGAAGAACCATACATTTCTTATTAACCTCTGCCAGTGTTTACCTCGCGTTTAGCTGCCCGAGGTTGCAGCTAGCTTCTGGCGAAGGGCAACAAACCCCCGCGCGCTCGCCGCTGCCTTCATCTCGCTAACGAGCTCTTCACAAATTATCTGCCGCGCTTCGGCGATGGGTCACGCAAAGGAAGCCCTTATCCCCCCGGGCGTCCGCCCCGCCCACGGCACGTCTGCCAGCCATTCGCGTGACGCGCCCCATTACACTGCAGCGCGGCGAGCGCAGGCGCAGAGCGAACAAACCCTACCGCTTCGTGACCACGTTATAAGCCTCGCGTAGACAATGTACCGCCAGATCCGAGAATATTAAGAGTACTGTGTACCGGTTTCAGATCTCCGCGTTTGACGCGCGGTAACAGCGGAGTGATAATAGCCAGCGCACCACTCTCGACGTTAGGCACATGGTCTCTGTTCCCAGTGGCGTGCAATGTTTTCGTAGGACTCTTTTTCCAGTAGGACTCTAAGCGGTGACCCTAAAATTTTATTTTTCCATATTATGAAGTAAAGACCATTGCACGTACCTTATTCTGCAACTTACGGATTTAGGTCGTATTTTCAGAGTTACAGCAGTCTTAGACATTTCCAGAGGCCCCAAAATCATGTTACTAACAAGCATTCTGAATTTTCAATAAGTGGCATACGTAGTTTCAAGCGGGTGTTTTTTTGTATATAACAACAATAAGAATAAATGCGACGGTTTCGCGTAAAAAGTATTCGCGTGACACACCACAACACTGTCCAACGCCTAAGTACACAGTCCTCTTAACCGTACAGATTATGATACGTGGCTCTGGAAGTTTGCTAGGGTTTTTTGTAAAATGATTGCAGGGAAACTAATTAAAACTGTTTCACGCGGATTTTTTACTTACATTGAAGTTTTTTAGTGACATTTATTGAGATAGTAGAAAATCGTGAAAATTGTTCGTCCCAACGTATTTCTCTTAACCATATTATAAGCGGTTCGGGGTAAAGGGAGTTCTCTGAAAACCCTGTGAAGTTTCTATTTTCAGCCAATTCGTATCTGTTCGCCCTTAACGGCTAAGGACGGGAAATATCTAAACTCTCTGGACACGTCACATCTTGTTTGCGCGTGTAAGATCAATTGTGCGGTGGGTAGGAAACATTTATCAATTGTGTATGTTAAGTGGATTTTATTTCAGTATTATTGTATGCAGTAAATAGGAAAATACATGGAACGTGGAATGGTAATTCGTTGCCAACCATACAAGCAGTACGGCAACTATAGTTAATGTTGAAATATATCCAGTAAAGGTTGGGTGATATTTATAAAAGGTTAAATATTTATTGCTCACTTGGTCCCGAATGGCCTATAGCTAGGCACCTGAAAAATTCGCGTTTTCTTTTGGATACAAGCAAGAACTCAAACAACTGTAAATTCGTGTCACTTTCTCAATTGTCACTTGCTTTATTTGAATCCTCCTGGAGAGCTTTGAGCCAATAAAAAAAAAAGCAAGTAAACGGAGGCCGAATCGTGTTGTTTCGCAGTGTCAGTGCGCAGCTAATGTACAGCTTTTATCTGCTGGAGTACACACATATACTTGGAGGCTAGCCTACAGGTCGTTGAAACCGCGAATTTCTCTACCTATAGAATATTTGCCTTGCATTATTGGACGACAGTATGTGGCACGGTTTAACAGTTTGCAGACGAATTAAAAACATACACCAGTGGTGCACAATAGTTACACCGTAAAAAACTTTCTAAACAGTCCATGCGCAAGATGGTACACTTGCTATACTTCAGATTTTAAACAGGGAAGATGTTTGGCATCGTAACTTAACAAGTCTGGTAAGATCTGTATACATTTGATCGTTTCATAAAAGTGTGTACGAACGCTGGCATAAATCTGTAGGAAATGAGTTTACCATATTAACTTTCATAACACTCTTATACGTCGCTATGGTAAATTTACAATAGTATTTAAAGTGTATGCTTAGCCCTGTCAGATAGGGTCCACCAATTACGAAAGAAGACCGCTGAAAATGAAGTGCTACCTTGAATCCTAGCAACCAGTCAAATTTTACCGCGATAAAAAAGCATCATAAACTTTAGAAAACTATAGGTCGTTCGGGATAAAGTGAGTACTGTAACGTAACTTCCCATTACCAATCCTCACACTGTAGAGCGACACTTAAATAATTGTAACATCCATAAAATAAACTGACAACCTGTTAAGATGGACTTTGTTAATTTAATAACATCTCAGGACATAAAATAGATAGTGAACGACGTAGGAAAACATTACAAAAATAATATTATAAATGGTTGTAGAAACCACGGCAACACTAACAGTAGGCCCATATCGATTAGTGTAAATTAAAAATACAAACTGTGTTAAGTTGGAATGGCGTAGCTCAGTTCGGAGAACAAAAGAAACTTATCTGCAGGGTATACGCAAGTGTAAATATTAGGCTGTTTAAAAGGAAAGACAAGAGAAAAAATAGTTTTTAACAACTAGTTAACTAGCAGAGAGGCAAAGAGACTAAAATTGAGAAAGTGTATCGACAGTACAGAGCATTATAAATTGTCTTCCAAACTTAGCTGCTTTCCTACGGCGTTCGCTGCGTCGTGGTGTTGTACTTCTCGTCGGTGAGCAGACCCTCGTCTACTGCAGAGATATGTGCTTTAACAGGTTAATCGAGTAGCCTTATCATGCTCTTATACTCAAAATAAATTTATTACGGACTTCACTACATCGTCGATCCACACAACATTTCTGTCCAACATGGCTATAACAACGTCTCCCGAAAACTACAACTCTTTCCAAACCATCAAAAATATATTACAACACACGCATATTTAAAAAATCAGCCAATTAAAATAAGTCTCTCTAGTGTTACCGTGGCGTAAATATCCCGTTGCCTCTAGCAGCACATAAGTTAAACATAGCTCTCTGCAAACACAAAACTTCAAGTCATAGAGAAAATACATATTCGTAAAAGGTATAAATCTGCAGATAAACGAAAATATTACGGTCCACCAGAAATATTTATTAAAATTTGGCCACACTATTAAAAGAAAAATATTCAATGGAAAAATAAACAAACATTCTATCATTAAAATCGCGTAGTTAGCTAGTGAAAATAAAATAAATAAGTATTCGTTAATTACTCTGGCACTCATAATAGAAAACATTATAACAGCCAAATTGTCATTTGTTACAGTACTAAAAATTTAATCTTTGAAAAATTTCGCTAGCCATCACTGCATATAATATGACATTAACTATAGTTGATTGTATGGTTAGTGGCAAAATGCGTAACACAGTTACATTTATTTTCCCATTTAAACACAACAAAGCTGAAACAAAAGAAACCGTGTAACATAGCTTCGCTCTTTATTACATGTGGCAATAAATCTCAATTTAATTTTGCTTTAAAAACCTGTATATAGATAAATTATAATTTATTTATGAATTTAGTTGCCCCGCGCCAGAAAAAGTTGTGTTTAGTTTATCTATGTATGATACAGTTAGTATTATTGAGAATGTAAAAGAAATAAACAAGCGAAAGAATTGGGAAAGAACTGAAGTCCGGAAAAGAAAGAAAATGGAAGTTTTTTTTTTTTTTGTCATCCAAACAGGAAACTTGGAGGTCCAGGTCAAAACTGAAATTCCTGGTAAGACATATTTCGACTACCATTCCTGTCTAGTTTGATTATTGGAAAGGTCAGGTCGACCACTGTTTATTCTGGTCACGGCTAAATTATTTTCATGTTTATTGTTATGTTCATGTAGTTGGTTTCTTTATTTAATATTCATACATAGAATTAATTTTATTATTTATTTTGCAGTAATATCTCGAGTTTGTTAAAACAATTATAAACTAAGAGAAAGCATGCAAGGAGTTAATAGCAGCAGAGCTGCTTTTAATTTAGACATAACAACTCTCCCCAAACTGATGAGAATGTCATAGATCCAAGCGGATAACAGGTCGTCTTATTCTCGTTGGTTGTCGTAAGGGGGGAACGTCTGAAGGAGGCACTGGCATCCTCTCAGATGATCTTACACAATATTCTTCTTCTTGTACACAGGAAGGTCTTACAACTTCATCTTGTTGTTGATGGTTGTTCGGACCATCAGTCGTCGAAACAACTTCATTTGGTTGGTTGGTGTAGTTTGAACCATAATTTGTCGGTAAGTGTATTGGATGGTCTTTTAATAATCTTTGTTTGTTCGAATTGTTCCTCTGTATAAATGGATGTGAACCCAGTGTCATATCTGTCTTATTTATTTCACAAGATCGTAGCTAGTTGAAGTGACGTTTGATCACATAACCTAGGTCTAGTTCCACTAGATAATGAAGCCTTCCGAGCCGTTCAACAATGACTCCAAATTTCCAGTGTTGAGAACCCACGTAATTTCGTGAAACAAACTAAATATTATCCAATTGGAATGAGGGTTCACCTCATTCCAATTGGATAATATTTAGTTTGTGTTGAAATTACTTTCGGAAAAATGGATGTCTGAGTCTGTGGTCTTATGAGATCCAGGTCTGTTCTAAATCTTCTTCCAAAATGGAGTTCAGCTGGTGTTTTACCATTATCTAGCGGAGTCGTTCGATATTTGAAAAGAAAGTCTATCAATTTATCTTCTATGGATCCGGGTCCAAATGTCATGCACTTCAGCTTTTGTTTCAGTGTTTGTATAGCTCTCTCTGCTGACCCATTTGTTGCAGGATGATTTGGTGCTGAAAAATTTTGAGTAATGCCATGTTGATTGCAGAAATTTCGGAATTAATTACTCTTAAAGATGGCAGCATTGTCATTGACCATCTGTTCTGGTAGACCATTCCGAGAGAAAATTTCTTTCAGAGCTGTAATACTATTTGCAGAAATTGGATTTTGTTTTGATATTTTGACTTCTAGACATCTTGATTTTGCATCAGTGACAACAAAGAAGTAATGTCCTAAAAATAGTCCTGCATGATCTATGTGAATTCTTTTCCAAGGTGCATCAGGTTCTTCCCAAGAATGTAAGGGTGTTTTCTTATGATTTTGCTTCACATAACAACAGGCTTCGCAACTTTTGACCAAATTTTCAATATCTTGATCAATGCCTTTCCAATAACAATATGAACGTGCTAGCATCTTCATTTTGACAATTCCAATGTGAGCATTATGAAGTGTATTAAGGATGTTGTTTTGTAGTATTCGAGGGATCACAACGCGATTACCTCGTAGTATAATGCCTTGGTGTACAGAATATTCAGGTTCTAAAATATCCCCGTTTAAAAGTCTGTTTTTTTAGAATTGTTAATTCCTGATCATTATTTGTAGCATTTCGTATCATTTCGGCTGTGACAGTTTCATTTCTCGTCAGTGCTGATACAAGTATTTCGTTAACTTTGTAGTCTTCCGTGATAAACATAGAGTCGATTCGTCTGATTTGTAAGGGTTGCCGTGACAAATAGTCAACACCACTCAAAAAATTAGCATATCTGAGCAGCCTGTTAGCAGACATTATCGGCAAAGGTTTATTAAGAGCAAATATTTGTTGTAGGGGTTTATTATCAATTATTAAGGTGAAATTCCTTCCATATACATACTGGTAGAACTTCTTAAAACTCCAGTAGACTGCAGTGGCTTCTCTATCTAATTGACTGTAATTCTTTTCAGCTGTTGTTAACGTACGTGATATAAAAGCGATTGGTCGTTCTTCCAAGTCTACTGTGTGAGAAAGAGCTGCAACTAAGCCATAAGTACTTTCATCGGTGGCCAATACTAAGCGTTTTGAAACATCGAAGGGTGTCAGAATTCGGTCACTGGTTTATTTCATGTTTGATGGTTTGGAAGGAATCTTCACATTCTGATATCCACTTGAATTTACTATCTTTCTTCAAAAGTTGGTATAGTGGATGCATGAGATTTGGTGCATTTGGTATAAATTTTACATAGTAGTTTACCATTCCTAGGAAAGAACGGATTCCTTCGATATCAGTCGGACGGTCTGCATTGACAATAGCGTATATTTTATCAGGAGACTTCTGTAGACCCTTTTCTGATATGATGTGTCCCAAAAAATAATTGATAGTTCTAGTGAAGAATTTGCATTTATGTTCGTTGATGTGGATATTATACTTCTGTAATCTTTGTAAACAATTTTCAAGTCGATTATGACATTCTTCGATGGTGTGTCCCTGTACAACGTCGTCATCAAAGTAGGCAATTACTCCATCGAGGTCGTGTAAAATTTGATCAATAATTCGATGAAATTCTTTGGGAGCATTTTTCAGTCAAAAAAATAACCTCTTTACAGCATAAGTGCCACGTTGAGTAGAAATAGCATATATTTTAGCACTGTTGTTATCTACTGGTATGAATGTCTAATGTGCAAAAATAATTTCCATTTTTCATATTGTGGAAAATGTCTTCTATTTTCGGTACTGGATACCTGGTGTCATGAAATTGTGGATTGACTGTTACTTTGTAATCGGCACAAATTCGTACACTTCCATCTGGTTTTGTAATTGGTACTAGAGTGGTTCCCCATTCTGATATGTCGATTCGTTCAATAACTCCTTGAGTTTCTAACAATTCTAGTTCTTGGTTGACCTTGGGTAGTAACGCGTAAGATACTGGTCGATGTTTCATGAAAATGGGAATTGCCCCTTCTTTTAGTTTAAGCGAACATTCGTATTTTGGTATCTTGCCAATATTTGGTTCAAATAACTCTCTGTATTTCTCGATGGTTTCGGGTACACTGGATGTTATTTTATTAACAAGTCTGGTATCTTCTGATTTATTATGTGATAGTTGATTTTAATTTATATTTAAATTTATAATCCAAGATCTACCTAGGATAGGAGTGTATAGTTCTTTTACAACAAAAATATATTGCATGCGTGCAGTGCTGTCATAGAGAAAGTTTAACCTTTCCTAGTGGTAGGAATACATTTCCCGTTTAAGAACGAAATTTAATAGTGGTAGGTTCTAATTTTGGTTTTGTAACTAATTTATTTAGATCTTTTTCAGACAGAATGGTAACAGGGCTCCCTTAATCCACTTCTAACTTTTGTTTTGCTGATCCTACCTTAACCGCGATAAAAAATTAACTGTCATCAGAATTAAGATTTGACACAGCAAGTGTACGAAATTTTACTTTTTTCTCCGAATTTCAACATAACGTTATTACATTGAGATTATCTCTCTCAAAGTCGTCTTCTGAATATTCAAGATCTTCTCTGTCATCTCCATTCAACATGTTTATACTATTGGATTTTTTATTTTTTCTTAATGTGTTCAAACATACTTTCTTTATATGACCAGCTCTGTTACAATTCGTACATTTTAACTTATCTCTTAAACGACATTCAGCAGCTGTGTGATTTTCTTTTCCGCAACGTAAACATAGACCTTCTAGCCCAAGGTCGATAATTGAGTCATATGTCAATCTGTTTGGTTTGTTTACACTAGATTGTGAGTTTCGTTTTGTCCTTGGTATACTAGTGGTCGTACCTCCCTTGTTTTTCACCTTATCTCTAATACGAGATGTTGCTGTACGCGATATCTTGTTGAAGTCGCAAACAGAATCTGTTTGATTTACTGTGTGTGCTTCTGATGAACTGTTAGAATATAACTCACGATTTTGTAATTTTGAAACTTCAATAGCTGTATTTAATGTTTCTTCAAATGTGATATCAACTTGTTGTTGTAATATTCGTTCAAAAATTTCACGGGCATATAATCCACGAATAAATTGTGCTCGTAGCATCAAATTAATGACTATTTTGGTACATGCACCTTCATTACATCCCTTAAATCCACAAGATTTGGCAAGGTTTTTAAATATTGCAACATAGTTAGAAATGCCTTCCGTAGAGGACTGAAATGTGGAAAAAAACTGTGTTGTTCAGCTAAAACATTCTTGTATGGTATCAAATGTACCTTTAATAATTGAATCATTTCACTGTATGATTTCGTATTTGGTAAATCAGTGGCTGTTAAACTAGCTAGTAGTTGATGATTTTTGCTGCCTAAACAATTTAATAGTATCATTGCTTTGTTTTTCATCGAGTCTTTGTCATCTTTGTTTAAGATCTTGAGGTTAAAGAAATTTTCTAATCTTTGACAATACATGTCAAATGGTTCTGACAATTCGTCGTATGATTCGAATGATATAGATTGATATTGTAATAAAGATTGAGTGTTGTTACCTGTATTTTGTAGTGGCCGTTGTACATTTCTTATCAGTCCACTTAAGGCTTGTACAAGTTGATCCAGTTGTACACTAATTTTGTAGATATGTTATCATTTATACTATTCTTTATCCTCGTCGCCAATTTGTTATGTTCATGTAGTTGGTTTCTTTATTTAATATTTATACATAGAATGAATATCATTATTTCTTTTGTAGTAATATCTTGAGTTTGTTACAACAATTATAAACTAAGAGAAAGTATGCAAGGAGTTCATAGTAGCAGAGCTGCTTTTCATTTAGACATAACATTTATCGACTTACAAATTTCACCTCCTATCATTCTTTGTTCAGTTTATAAAAGTCGTTAAACCTATTCATATATTTTTTTACTGACGCCTACAAACAGTTCGTTTCTTTGTAATAATCAGTATTACCATTTATGAACCTGACTTAAATATCAAAGCATGAACATTTTCGAACTTGAGTCTAATAAACTCATGTGTGTAATTTGTGTCACTATGGAGAAAATCAAGTTACACATTATTTCACAACCGAAATTGACATAAACGTATTTTATATAATAAGTACATTTTTGTTTACTAAATGGTATCGATTCATACTTACTGCGCAACTTATCTTAAACACGCATACATCAAGTGACGTGTCCAGAGAGGTTGGACATGTCATGTCGTAAGCCGTTACGCGTGGAAAGGTACGAATCGCCTGAAAAAGAAAAGTTAGTAGGGCTTTACTTTATTTGTCCTAACTTTAACCCGAACCACCCATAGTTCTCAATATGGACGCACCCGGTATGAAACTAACCAACGAAAGAGTGCACTTTTTGAATTTGGCCCGTAAACATAATTTAAGAAATTAAATACTAAATTTTACTTTTGTAAACTATGTAAATATGTACTAACTTGCTAGAGGGTCGATTGAAGGTGAAATGAGGTTGGCAGGGTGGAAAACCTTAAAAACCAAATGATAACGCTCAACACACAACAACAAAAAAAAAACTTTCAAATAGAACTGTCCAGAAGTGCAACCGTACGTGGGACTAACTATAGCACAGGGCACGTTCAATCTCTGTTATGTGAAACATCTATAATAGCTATGGCCGTGTACTTTTCGCGAATAGAATTTTGCACAAGATTGTTTGAGTGCCGTGTGCAGTTATACTCCGTAGTCAGAGATTGGATATTTTAACTCTCACGTGTCTCGGGGATATACCCGCAAATCACAGACGTGTGGTGTTGCAGTAGCATAACCTTGTTCTGATTGGTACAGTCCAATTACAGACGTCACTTCACAAAGACACTCTTGCCAATAACCATGGGGCAGAACTGCAGATGTGTACGCAAAGCACTGAAATAAACTGGGGCAAAATTATCTTCACAAAAAGTTTATGGCCCTGTTAATAACCGACATCTCATCTTTAGGGACCCTTGACTTTCGCGAAAGTATTTATCCAGCAACTGGTTTCAATGCCTTACGCGCACAACTGCTGTTCTGATTCAGTTTTATTTGTTGCGTGCATTAGTGGAAAGACGTTTCTCATTTGACTGTACTAATCGGAATAAAGTAGTTGCGACGCAACACGTCTGCGATTTGCAGTCAGACGTTAAGGGGGATTGATCCCTTTCAGGTAGGTTTTACGGTTTGTCTTACAAATCAGGGAATATACACATTGTTTTACTTTCTTCACTCTGACAGGGCATATTTTATTGTTTCATTCATTTTTTGGAATCCATACGGCATTGTTTCTGTTAATTTTGCGGCTTCTGTAGTCGCTCCCGTAAATAAAGCAATTTTTCCTTTTCAGCTGTTTCCCGTTGCAAAATAATGAATATATTATGGTTCTAGCAATTACAGAAAATCGATTAAGTTTGTATATATGCCTTGTCGTGACAAACATTTTGATACGTAGACTGGAACAGAAGTTATCGAGAAGGAACAAATAAATCCAAGGTGGTAGGGATCAATACCCCTTAATGCACGTCAGAGTTAAAACAGCCATTCGCATATCATGACGCATAGCTACTTGGTCCAGAACAACACGAAACATTAAAGCGTCATTAACCAAAATTCATAATTTTTGTGATTGGTACATGCAAGCATAATGTAAACAAATTGGTAACTCTTTACTGTGCCAAATAACACCAATGTACTTCGAATTCTTCACTACCAATTTACAAACCATTGAAATGCTCCACGCAATGAACGCAATCCTACTGTGTTCTTTTACCATAGGAACTACACCAAAATGTTTCTAGGGACCATCGCCGTCCTATTCGTACGTCTTTGCTAACATTTGTCCTCTCACTGAGGCTCAAAATATATATAGGTCAATCCGGATAAAGTGAACACTTTTGAAGCACCAGTTACTTTTTTTCTTTCAGATAATGTAAGGTTCGTTGATGATTTTAATGTAAACAATTCAATGTAAGTAAAATGCAGAGTATGTAGATTGTATTGCGTTCAAAGGTAAACGTTTTAGTTAAAAATAAATATAACTGTTTTGGTAACTTTGGTTCTTATTCTAGACAAGATGGTCTGTAAAAGTGCTCACATTACCGTGAAGTACCTATAACTATCTTCGCCCAAGGCTCGACGCCGGTGACTGTAGCAAAAAATTTACTGCCCACTTATTTATGCCGGCAGTCAAACTAACATGGTACATTTTAAATCATAACGAGAAAGGTGAACCAGTTATATATCACTTGCCGCGCACTTAATAATTGGAATACAGTTAAGTTAATTAAACTACATGTTTGTAAGACATTTGAATTTGCTATCGAAATGCTCGGCAACAGAAAATTTACCCCCTAACTGCGGCGGAGTGCTTAATTTGTCTTATAAATACGATTTGGTAATATAATTAAGGTCCTGGTAGTAGTTATTCTGCTATTGGCAGTGAAGGGGGCTGGTGAGCTCTGATTGGCTCACATTTAACCAATAACGAAGTGTACGTGGCATGTGTTAGTTGTTTATTGCAATGTTAGTCTCAAATGATGGCCGTCTTTGCAAGCACAGCTTCGTCAGTTCAGGTATTAAAAATTTTCTCATTATTGTGGGTTCAGTTTTACGCGAGAGATCGAACAGTGAATTTATAGTAAGTGTGTGAGGTGCGCTTTTTTAAACGTAATGGCGTATTAGAACAATTAAAGTACAGCGGCCTGGGCAAATACCATTCTCGAAGTTAATATTTACATTATTTGTTTTTAAACGATTTAGCTACCATTTACATTAGTTAACACCACACAAATACAATAAAAAATATGAAAAATTATTTTAGCGGTAAATTTCTTATGTCAGTTTGCGCATGCTGTACAAAACAACATACAAATATATTCCGATTGACAGGTTGCTGCGTCGTGATCATGTGATGACAATTGTGTCCATTAGCTATAGAAGTTAAAGTTGGGCAACTTTGCCTAGTGCGTGCCGACTACCACAACTACTAGTGTTTGGTGACGTCATGACAGTAGTCAAGCCAATCAGACCCCATCAGCCCCATGCACCGCGACCTCCGGCAATATCAATTCTGTACTGTTAAAAATGTCCGTACATTTCCAGGAAATTTTACCGAAACGTCTGTTTAATTAACGGAAACATTATTTTGTAACACAGTTATACATAATTATATTTCATCAATTAAATAAATAACCGAACGCATTATTGCACCTGCATCCTAAAGAAGTCACATCAATTTGAGAGTTTCCATAAGTGGAGCTAGTTGCCTTCCGTAAATTAACGGACACTTCTGGAGAATATTTTACCAGCACTTCTCCGTAAAACAACGAAAATTATTTTTAACAGTGTGCCAGGCCCGGTAACCTTAACCAAGTGAGGTGTCTTAACTGTTATGCGCTGGACATGCATTCAGGAGCTCCTTGGGTGGATTCATGGTTTCGGCCGTCCGGATTTAGAATTTCCGAGGCTTTCCGAAATCAATACAGGTGAATGCTGCAACCATTTTAAACTATATTCTCTTGCTGGTTCACTATTCTCTTGTACGTCTGCCAGGCTGTGCTGCTGTTCTGTGACTTTGTGGAACCTCCAATAAACAATTAAAAATAATGACTTCAGGGTTGAAAAAAAAAACGTGGGATCTACGACAAACACAATTATATCCTCTAAGGTCACTACCTGGAATAACGGAATACTTCGCCAGCTCGCACTCTTACAACTTCCCGCTTCCAAGCGCTGAGGGATAGTTAATTGTAGTTAGTGGCGGATACGAGAGCTTAGAGGATGGAGCGATAGGCGCAGATAGTTCGCAATAATACTTAAAATTATACTGATAATTGTGTACAAATTTTTCATTCTAAAACAACTTGCTTTGCTGTTACTTATAACTCACAATCCCCTCTCGCACATAAAATCACAAAGATCTTACTGCAGTAATTAAAATTGTGTTTAATTTTCGATAAGAGCATTAAAAATATTACACGTTTCAATATTTATAAGGATATCGTTGAAAAATTTTAAAAGCGAAGCAAAATTAAATAACTTTGTATTACATGTTTTACGACATACTGTGACATTAAGTTATATTTTCTTTTTTTAATGCGTTTCTGTTTCTACACATTATAAAACATATTCAAGCGTTCCTAATATGTTTGTGTTCAAAGTTTTTCCATACTATTCCTAAATATTTATAATTTACAGACATTTACGTTTGGCAAGGTTATCGGTTTTGCTATTTTGCGAACAACAAGTACTTAAAAATAATTTCTGCCTAGTCTCTATAAAAATTTATACCCTTTACTTAACTTTTCTGGTAACATATGATAGTTTTGCGTAAAAATGAATACGTGTGATTAACAATTAATTACACACCTTGACTAATAATTGCATTTAAATATGCGAATCGCATATCGTCAACAATAATGCACCAAGACAATATTTTGTTTCAACATGTGTGAAAATTATTTCAGCAGCTGATAAATAACTCACATTTTCTATAATATTCAGCAAATCAATTGGGATTAATGATTTTGTTAGTAAAAACCAAACGAGAGTAAAATATTTAAAACGGATCTGTTACAAAATTTTATTTGAAATTATTTTATTATTTAGAATTCCTGAACTTAAATATAATTGTTGAATTAAGTTTATAAGGCTAGGGTTTCTCAAACTGTATTCATACTGAATGTCGTGAGCATATCGCTTCTAAAAGCTAAGACAACAACGCGGGAGTAACAATCAGCAGGAATATTCGACGCTCTCCATGGATTATTCATGATGAACTGATCCATGATAACTATAATCATGATGGTTACGTTCCAGGCACGAATGGGTTTTAGTTGACATGTGTAATTGCCAGAATTTCCAACCTGTCGACAAGGTGCAGATACATGTATCACATTAACCCTCTATTTGCCTTTAAAAACGTCCTTTCCTGTAGGTTTGCTTCCGGTGGTTAGTTGCATGCTTCATTTTAGGGATTTTATTATTTTGTTTGGAAACTAAACTTCCCAAATATTTAGCACAGTTCAATTTTTTTAAGGAAATCTGAAATAAAGTTTTGTTTTAAGAGTGTGAACAAAATATATATGCTGTGAAATTATGTATCTTCCCAGACAACAATACAAGCTTGTTTCAAGTTTTCAGAAAGTTTGTCATGACAAGCGTGCAAGCTTGCAGGAAGCTTGTCATGACAAGTGTGCAAGCTTGCATCAAGCTTGAATCAAGCTTCCTAGTTACCACAGAACAAGCTTGCGCCTAGCCTGATGCGATAAGCTGGCAGTGAGCTTGTCATGACAAGTGTGCAAGCTTATATCAAGCTTGAATGAAGCTCCCTAGATACCACAGAATAAGCTTGCAGCAAGCCTGACGCGACAAGCTTACCAGCATTTATACGATACCTGGGTAGCAAAGTTTTCCTGAATCCTAATTACTAGCAGGAACACTGCGCGAAATAAATAAGTATAATGTTAACACAATTTAAAAGAACATAACCCAACTTCGCCACATGTCATGTCAATGTACAAAACAGGCAACACAACTCGGCGGAAATGGCGGAGGCGGATGTAATCGTCGTACTAACGAGCAAATTCCTACTAGACTTGCTCATCAGGCTTACCACAAGCTTGCTGCAAGCTTGCAAAGTTATTACGAAAGACCTACACGAACTTGCATGCTGTCTGGATTATTTCTTAACGCAGTTATTTGTAAAAACAGTTATTAAGAACTATAAAGATTTCCATTTAATTTTCGGAAAGAACGGTGAATAATACCATATTTGTGTTAGACAAACTTATACTCTCTTCTTTTCAGGTAAGCCACCGAAAATATCCTACTTCAGTTACGATACGGGTAAATTCATGGGTTAAAATATAAAATCAAGATACTGTTTGATGTACGGCATTCACGCAGTTTTTATTTGTGACCGAAATCGGTATTTTGTTCTCAAAAATTTATATCAAAGATTCCTTTCGTTAAAGTAAATATTTCGTTTTTAAATTCTAGAAATGTTTTGGGCCGCAAAAGAAGAGTTATGACGTTCTACTATTTTGGATTTGGCTATTATAACTTGGCCGAGAAACACAATTATTTATTTTGTGTTAGTGATAAAGTAACAAAAAATTCGCGTTATTATTAGGTGACAAACTAGACTCCATTGACTTGTACGAACCATAGTACAAACTGTTATTTTGTAGCATATTGGCCACGAACCTCTACACGATGTCATTTACGTGTGTAACGGTTTCATGTGACGTAATTTACCCTGGCGTGGGACTTCAAATTATAGGACAGTAGTATTCCCCCGGAAAAGAACGATAATTTTTCGTCAACAGGAAAGGTGGAATGAGCCTATAGCATTTGGGGTCTATTGTAGTTTGCTGCCAGGAAATACGCGAAATGTACACTTGTCTAGTGATTACGTTTCATTCCCAGCGTTAACATGAGTTCATGATGAAACGTATATTTGCTTATTGAACAACATATTTTGTGAAGCTGAATGGAACATTATGTGTGCATGCTACCACTCTGTTAATAAAAATGTTCACTACGAAAACATTGGTTGTGCTATTTTTACGCGCAATAATTTTAAAACCTGAGAAATAAACAGAGACATTTCCACAGTACTATAGAAGTCTTACAGGAGGGTTCGTAGTTTTCTTGTGGTTCTTGAATGTTTCGTTGAGAGAAATGTGGAATATAAATTCGTCCTATAAGAAACCTCGCGCGACATCGCGTAAAGCGCCAAGCAATTAACTTTAAATATGGAAAAGTTCTGTATTTCTTTATTGTTGTAAATTAAATCATCAATAGCTTTGATTCCAGTGGTTGACTTGTAAAATTAGTTTCGTCGAGTCCCTGACAGACAAACCAAATGAAAGGATTTCAACTGACGGATAACAAGGTGTTGTTTTTCTCGGATATTTTCAGATATGTCAAAGCCGGTCACTACCATGAAAGCTGTCATCCTCTCGACAGTAATTATGAAAACATCTATAGATGCTGTGTCTGCCAAATATAGCTCTACATCATCGTAAAATAACAAGTCCAAATTATTTTCTACCAAAATGTTTCTCTATACTCGTATAATATTGCTACTCTTTCTAAGTAGAATACTCTTTCAAACTGAATAATAATTTAAACTGGGAGCAATAAGTAATACTTCGTTTAACCAATTAGTTTTTTCTGTTTCGATACAGACCTTTTTGATATTGTTGAGTATATATATTTTTTCTTGATTATAGAATACAATAGTATCTTTTTTCATGCAGCTACGAAAATTTTATAACTAAATTAAATTCCTTTCTCTTGAACAGCGTTCATGCATGACAAATACATAATTGAACGTATTTATTTCTTTAACTCGGAAACTACGTGTTCTACTTGAAGCACAAAAAGTTTTGCTGTTTAATAACGTAAGAATGTCTGATAAGGATCGTGGTTATCGGGTGGTATGTATAGATATAATTCAATTCTGAGTAACGTATTTTCCTGTTTGAATATCAGTCGCATGTATAACGAACCAAACTAATAATTTACCAATAAGATTCGTAATTCTGATATTGTTATAGTGTAGTCTTTGCAGAGGTTAAATTTTGAATGTCCTCGTGAATTCAGGAAGGTTGTTGCACTGACAAATAACTTCATTCTTGAGTTTTCGTGGTTGGCGACACAAGAAATCATTTAATGAGACGTACATGGTGTAAATTGTTGCATGCATGAAACTAAGTCACTCAAAATTGTATTTTTTATTTACGCATGTATCCTTATACTTGAACACCGATTTACTTTTTTATAGTTTCTTCAGTCATCCTACTATAATTTTTTTAACATTTGAAAATATTTTAATTTTACTGTGTACTAAAATGTAATATTTAGTGTTTTAAACACAATAATTATTTATAATGTGACCTACAATAAAAAAAATATATGAGTTTTACTGCTGTGTTTGATACTTTTTGTAACACATAAACATTCTAAAAAAAAGTTCTAGTTCGATGAAGATAATGAATATCCTGTAAACTTTTTTTGTTTGTTTGCAGGTATTTATAACAGAGTAACAATATAAACCGTCTTGGCAGTTAGTAATTTATGTACATTTTCATACAATACAGTAAAATCATCCGTCCCAATCACAGAGATACCTCAACCCTACTGACGTTATGTGGTAATTTTACTTACGTATTCCACATACGTATGTTTAAACATTATGATTATCGCATAAATAGTATTATGACTTGTAAAATATGCCATACGTAGTGTAACATGTTGCACAATGTCATCCTTAAAAAGTACGCGTCATTAAACCTAACATTTTGTATTTATGGTTCTATATTTGATTTCCGGCAATGTCGAAAGTATCTTCTGTTTCAATATAGCAGTCACACTTTCAGGAAAAAAAACGTGAAAATTAATTCAGAAACGAATTATGAAACTTACAATTCATTCTATCTGGATTAGTGCCCGACGTTAAATATATATATATATATATATATATATATATATTTTTTTTTTTTTTTTTTTTTTTTTTTTTTTTTTTTTAATTTTTGGTGACTTAAAATATATATAGATGATTTTGAACTATTTGACAGTGTTTTAAATGTGTTAACTGATAACAATTTACCAATTTTTTTGAAGAAAATTTGTCTCAAAAGTTTGATTAAGTGTGTAGTTATGTTCCTTTTTGGCTACATGATTTTCTGCTTCAAAGATACTGTATTAAGTTCTGGAATTATATATTAATGTAGTATTAACACTGATGATGGCATTTTAGTACAGTACCCTTCACTTAAACCAATTAATTTTAGTTACCTGAAGTGATGTACGTAAGTTTCGGTAAACAAAAAATTTTTCGTTAAAATTTTAAAGACTACAGAAAATAACACACTGCTTTCAAAGTATTGTGTGTAGACATATAGGGCTATAAGTTGGTTTTCGTATTTCATAACATGATAGGCATGATACGTTTTTAAAGTACGTAGTTACTTTCATTACGTTAATGTCGTCGGAAATGGCGTCTTTCTGCTGTCCTCCTTTTACAGTTTAAAATTGTATAGTATTGTTTTTAACCATCTAAACATTCCTTATTTACTGCAATGTTCTTTAACTATATAAGGTACAATGACATATTAAAACAACAGTGACAGCGAAATACGATGTATTTTGATATAATGTT
This sequence comes from Medauroidea extradentata, assembly GCA_003012365.1. Lineage (NCBI taxonomy): Eukaryota > Metazoa > Arthropoda > Insecta > Phasmatodea > Phasmatidae > Medauroidea > Medauroidea extradentata. The sequence goes on along the minus strand of PNEQ01008525.1, from coordinate 30,717 downwards.
TCCCACCGTGCTGCATGATCCTGCAGGACGAAATCTCGTCACGCAGATTTTCATCTCCATTTTTATGCAGGATTTACGCGGTGCAGGCAGTTTATGAAACGGATTTTTCTCCTCGGCGAAGAAACCTGCGCTGTTATGCTTGACTCCAGCTTGGTCGTTGAGCAGCGATCTCGAGCGAGGGTGCTACGGAGATAGAAGAGAGGTGTGGGAAAGAGATGGGATGGGATTTGAGATAAGGGTAAGGGGTGTGTTTGGGAAGGGGGCTGAGGGGTTGTGCAAGAGACAGTTTCCACGGAAGCCGCGCGGAGACTCTCGCCCGAGGAGAGGCCACAGTACGCCCAAGTTGGGGCGACAGCCGAGGAGAAATCAAGCAGAGTGTTATTACGTGGTGGCTGTGGGACCCTGCGAGGCGTGAAACACTCGGTGCCGGCAGCCCGCAGACGCCTTCCTGACTTCAATGCGACGGAGATGGCCGTTGAATAATGTCGCTTCGGCATTGCTCTACTCTGACGAACACTATCGCCGAACTGTTCTGTAGTACCACAGATACACTACAAAACTGTTTTGTAGAAACCACTTAATTGAAAAATACTTTGCTAAGCTATTTCGCTGTACCATCAAAACTGTTTTGGAGAAACCACTAAAATGAGAAGTTACTCTTGAGTACCGTAAACCGGGGTTACGTTGACATTGCGGGGTAACTTTGACTACTCAAAATTTTGGTTTTTGTATTGTTTAGCGACGAGAGTTTCAAGCATTAGCTATAAGGGTAAAAGGAATTATTTAAAATACTCTGTTCAGATTTTTTGTTTATTTACCAGATAGCCCAAAAACTAATATTTTGAATGGTGAAAGTAACCCCGAAAATGGTCAAAGTAACTCCGGTTTACGGTACCATAATAACAGTACAAAACTGATTCATAGCAACCGCTTGACTATTACATTATTTTGTAGTACAAAAATATATTGTAGGAATTACTTAACAGAGAAGTTCTCTACTAAATTATTTCGTACTACCAGCAAAGCACTACAAAACTATCTCGTGGAAACCGCTCTATAAAGCATTCTTTTAAACTTACTAAACATGTTTGAAACAATAACAAAATTATATACACTGTAAAAAAAAGTTTGTAAATTTAGCGCACGTGCGTATAGGAGCGCTAAGAAAGTAGGTATAGTATAACTGTTCCTCATACATCTATGGTAGCATTCCTAACCTTGATTTATAAAATAGTCAAATGTATACTTAAGTTACTAAACTTGTATTGCGACAGTAGTAAAAGTTTGCATATTTACAAGGCTGATGTACGGTAACTGTCCCATACTGCGTTTAGGTAAATTACTTCCTAAACGTTTTAGGAAGTTGTTTTACATTGTAGGCCTACTGTGTCCCACAAAATATTCCCCCAAAAATAAGCTGGTTACTAGCTAAGATATATTTTACAGGGCCTGTACTGTCAAAATAAAATAAAAAAATTGTGGTGGCTGTTTACTTAAATTTTTTCAGGATTACATTTGTTGAATGTTATGTAACGTCATGGTGACCTTATTACTAAGGTTATTTTGTATTCCTATTAATTTAAATTTACTGTCCTGAATTTCTTGGGATATTTCCGTATCAGACATGTCCTACATTTGGATGAATTCGGTTCTTTAGCTCCCGAGTTAACGCACTTATTGAAAAGTAATAAAATATATTATCTACTTAAAAAAATTAAATCCAATAACATATATATATTTGACAATGTGAAATGACCTTAAATTTGCTGCAAACAAACCGTCACTAAATTTACGATTCTGAAGGCGTTTGAGATAAAAACATTCACTGTTTTAGTGACTATTAAACACTTTTTTAATTTTCATTACATTGATTCAGTGTTAAATGACGAACATTTAACCACCCAATGACTTGTTTTCGACGCCAAACTTTGTGTCTAATTTAATATAACTAACTCTTTGGACTTGACTAACATTTTAAGATAGAATAAAACCTTTTACTGTAATAAATTTAATGAGTTATTGAAAATCTACAAAATTGTGTATACTTTCGAAATAAGGACAACAAAATGATTATCAGTAACAATTTTATAGTTTTACATTGTGCTAAGAATACGAGCGTATATTTTGCAGGCTGCTGTTACAGATATGGCGAGCGAACAAGATAATAGTTAAAACATATTCGACTCTTTAATTTTTAATGGTTTATTCCTCCTTAAGGGGAAGTTATCCATGTTGTTGGACCCAAATGTAATGGGACGGTATAAAGCGTTTAGTTTGTTTTCCTTACGTGGCCATATTTCTCCTTTTATATACATATTATTTCTATGATGTTCAGTATGTAACATTGCCAGTGTTTTTTTAGACACTTAAACGATGCAAGTATACCTGTTTTACATGTTATTTTTCCTGTAGATACGTGGATTATCGATTTATAAGCTAGTTTAATATTACTATACCAAGCGTTTCACAAAATTAAGTATTTTAATCGTGCGACAGAGCATTGAAGACAGAGCTTAGTAGCCACCTACATTACCTTAAAAAGACGCTTTGTACAGAAACATACTGGAAACCACAAATTTAACCCATGACTATCGTTTTGACATACAGGATAATATAAGTAAATATTTTTACGCAAGCGATTCACATTACCTTTATTAATTCGCAGGTATTACGATTTTATATATATGTTACACTACATATTCAAATCTCTCACGCAGATGATTTTAATCTTAAATCTGAAACACCGGCGTGAAAGGTAACAAGGATTATTCTGAAAACTGATTTAAACAATATTAAATAGACAGAACATTTATTAAAATTAGTATTACAATAGTGTTTTGAAAACACACAAAAAGAAGGAAGCAAAGTTTTATAACCTATTTCTCAGATCATAACTTTTTTTACCTGCCCATATAAACTGAATCGTACCCACATAGCACAGCACACACTGTTTCAGTTATGTTTCAGAAACATTTAAAAGACTATACAATTTCTCGTTTAGATAACATTTCATTTGAGTACTTCACTTATATTTCTGAAACATTCCAATGTAATATTACGTATCTCATGTTTCAGACAGGTCTCAGTAATGTTCCGCTGAAACTTCCAACAGAACGATGGCTTATATTTCACAGTACACATTTCAGAAACATTCCAGAAATATTGCAATGTATAATATTTCAATAAGAATGTTTCAAATACGTCTCCGAAACGTTTAGTCCAGACATTCTCCACAATTATTGCTGAGCAGCCATGTTGCTTGTTGAATTGAAGGCTTTTTTTAGTACTTATTTGTTTCAAACAAATAGGTATATTGTAAGTATTTAACACTCCTTATTGCCCTGCTATTTCAACATACAAAACATTTTTAATTTAGTTGTTAATATTGACAGTTCTAACCGTTATCCATGCATAATAAACAGCCTATGGATATTCATAAAGAACACTTTAAAATTTCAACTAATATCGTACTTCTAGTTAGAGCCGGAAATATTATTGAAATTGTCACATATCAATATTAATAATTCAATGAGTTTCTATATCAAACTCTTATTTAACAAATTTCCTCAGAAGTCGTAATAGTCGAATGGTTAACATCAGAACATCCAAGTTGAAGGGTCGTATGATGGAATCCCAGTCAAGTCAAGATGAATATTTCGATGGTTATAAAAGTGTCAAAGCACAACTTTCGAGTATATACATATTTCTCTCGAAATACTATATGCATTTTTACTTTTTTGTGTTCTACTGCAAAGTGATTTTGCGTTACATTGCAATATTTCTGTCATGTGTATGAAAGAGGATATACCTACATTACTGTGATGTTGATGACACATCTCTGAAACGTTTCGTTATGTTACTGAAATGTTACAGATCTTTCAGTGAAACATTTATGAAATGTTTGCTGTATGGGTAATGAAACGTCTCTCTATGGGCGGTATTACTATAAGAGGGTGTTGGTTCTGCATAGAGATAAGATTCGTACAACAGATATTCTGCGCCACCCATCCGTTTTTTTGACTGCATATTAGTCACGCCACGATCCCTGGAATAAATTTGCACCAGATGAAAATCTTTGATCAGTTTAGTTCAATTGAATATTCCCGACGTCTGAGGTTATGACATCGACATATTTTTCAAACAGGTTTAGGTAAAAATTTTACTAGTGGGTGATTAATTCGTAATTTTCTATTTATATGAAACCTATGTCTACATTTCATCTGTTTAAAGTCATGTGATCCACGCAGAAATAATATAAGGGATACTTTTTAACTTCACGTTTTTCAATAAAATATAAATTGTATGCTTCGTGTCGTTTATCTGCAAATGAAAATAGTGTTCATTGCACTGACGCGGTAATTTCGAACCATTCTGTATTTGTAGCTCTTTAATTATTAGTTTGTATAAGGTTGCATGATATACTGATAAGTCATTCTTGACAAGGTATGTAAAGTAGGCGTTATCTCTCGTCGACAGTGAGGTCATTGAAGGCGGTGACATACCAATTGGTACAATGACAGGAGCTGGGAGAGGAATCAGCCTTGGCCTTTATTAAGAAGTATTCCAGACATTAACCTTGAGTGATTTAGAGAAACCATGAAAAACGGATATCAGAATGGCCGTAGCCAGGGATCGAACACGGCTCCTCCCGAATGCGAATGTATCGTATTATCGTTGCGCCACCTCGGTTCGGTGTTCTTGACAAGGAGCACCCTACCCAATGTAATTACCAGAACAGACAATTTGGCATTCGCATACCAAATATATTTTCACTACTGCCAAAACTGTACTAAAAGCCAAAAATGTATTAAAAATGGGTGTACACTAGGTCATTTGTCTGATCGTATACTCAAAACGAACTTGCCACACTGTTCTACAACCTTGAATTATCAAGTATGTCAAATATGTAATTGTTGTTTGACGGGAGTAATTTCCAGCAGCGGGTCGCCAAAGTCTTCTACGGAACATTTAACCGCCAAAGTCATGACTGGAGTAATCTCCTTTTCCATTTCCTGCCTTTGTAGTAAACCAGCCTCAGTACTTATCCTTCAGCTCCCTGACCGCTCCCTTCAAGGATGTCCAAGAGCCTTTAATATCAAAGTTTTATATTCTTACGAAATAGTATTACTTTTGTAGACGATACTTGAGGACAGGGTTTCCTCGTACGAAATAATTTTAGCTCGAATAGTTTTATCATAATTTTGGGCCAAAGTAAAATATTGTACGTTTCGCTAACTTGCCAATAGTAAAACCAGTTGACTTATTTAAACGAAATTATTCACAGTGAAATAATGTACCGTGGACTACACAGCCAAACATTAGAAAAACTCACAGTGAACAACCTTTGTATAAAAAAAATGTTATTTCGCAACTCTTTCCTATCCGCAACCGATTTTATAAGATTTAAATATTATGTCGTGAGTTTATAAATATTTGGTTACGTAGGATGAAGGGTTACAAATTATAAATGTAGACTGCTGTCTAGAATTTTAGATTTATAATAATACATGTTGGATCTAAATGTTTATAGCAAACGTGTTTACAAAATATACCTTTCAAGAGAAAAAATGTGAAATTGAAATAAATGTTCATATCGCCTCTTTTGAGCTAGCTAGTGTTCATTAATTTTTATAGGGAAGAAAGTTATAAGTTAACTGATTATATATTATTTTGTATACGTATCTTTTGTAAGAAACTGTCATAACACGAATATACTTGGTTGTACTTAAAAAGGCATAATTTAGATATTTAACAACCAGTAAAATAACTGATTATAAAAATAGGGATATTTTTCTGAACAGTTTCTTTTGTTTATATCAGACAAAAAATTATAAAATCATACCTACTTAGAATAATAAAATATAGTATTTGTGTAAAATAATGGCGAATTAGAATTCAATATTAATTTAATGATTTTCCCACATTATGAGAACCATTCTAGTATTAATATACTACACTATACTGTACAGAAGTGAGCCCCACTCGTAGAATAACCAACACGAAATTATATTCTGTTACTTGTTATTTTGCTAATATAAGTTTTATTATAACGATGTCTTTAGTGTAATAAGCGTAACCACACTAACACACGTTTGCTTACTGAGAAGACTCTTTAAATTCAGATACTAAATTTTAATTTTTATAATCAACAGCCATTTAATACATAATTCTAAAAAAAAATTTGTATCTTTCGCGCTACAATGCGTGTACGTAATTTTCTTGTGTACTAAAATAGGCGAAATAATATCGTCAACTGATTGACAAATGTACGAATGTCGCATATTTTATGAAATTGAGTTATTGTGTCCATACAATTATTCAGACTTCAAGACATATTCTGGCAAAAGGACAGTTTTGTGTGTATGTTACACTCTATTCTACATATAATAAAAATTTTCCCTCACTTGGGGATAATGTTACAATTTTATCCTGGCAAAAGAGCAAACGTCCATAAAGATCCTACGTTTAGAAGTGTTATAGTTTTTCGTCGCTTGGTTTCGTAGTCAATAATGTTTGTATACATTATTTTATATTTATAAAACTGCAGAGACTCCTGAAGTGTAAGTAATTCTCATTGATTTGGCAGGTTAAGAAGTTTGTGTACTGTAGGCTTATTTAAATTTATTTTTAACCGGCAGAATTTTGAAGTCAGAATATTTAATTGAAAGGTTTGAGAACTGCTGATATTGTAGCTTCAAATGTTTATAGTTGTATAAGGTAAATATATACTTGGAAATTCTGAGAATCTTTAATTTTTTATCTCAAAATGTGGCTGTAGCCTACTGTTTTTCACATGTATAAAATTACACAGTTTTGAAATTATAATACTTAATAGAAAGTTCTATGATTCCATGAATTTGTAACACAAATGTTGCCATGTTTTGCAATAATAAAACTGCAGAGCTTAGAATTGTGAATGTCTCATTAAAATTTGAGAAGGTCTTAATTTGCCATTAAAATTCACAATATTCTATTTAAAATTTATAAAAAGATGTTTTATTACATAAAAAAATCCTATCACATTCAGTACTGATAAAGTAGACAAGCAAAAAAATGGGATAACATATTTTTTTTTATGCCTGGCAAAAGGTGAATGCATTTTACATTGACTGGCAAAAGGACGAATGTTAAAATCAAAGATGGCAGACAATCTGGCAAAACGACTGATGTCCCACATTTCATATTTAAAACTTAACATAAATTAATGTATTTATTGTAATTACATGCAATTCATACATACACCACAAGCAAACTGGTGTTAATACTCATGTGTGGCTTATTTTTTGCTTGTATCATCTCTATATATAAAAATGAAAGCTGACTGATTGACTGACTGACTGACATATCAAACTGCAGCCCAAACCACTGGACCTAAAATCGTGAAATTTTTTGTGAAGGTTCCCCTCAGGTCGTAGGCGAGCACTAAGAAAGGATTTTTCGAAATTCGACCTCTAAGGGAGTGAAAAGGGGTGAAATGTGTTTCCGAATAAACGTCGATAGAGCTCGAACCCGACGGCCAATCATGGTGATTTTTACTTTAATAGGACACTCGTAAAAATGCATATTAGCCAATTTAAGGATTTTTCGAACATCAACTTTTAAGGGGCTGAAAAGACCTTAAATGTGTTTCCAATCAACTATCGATATCTATCGAACCCTTCGGGATAGAGAGTTAATATTCACTTCAAAATATTACTTACGTAAATACTCAAAAAGTAGTTTTAGGTTTTTTTTTTAATTAGACCCCCAGGCAGTAAAAAGGGGCAAAATGTGTTTTTAATGAATCGTCTTTGTCTTTGAAACACAATTGGCTATCGTCGTGGTTTTAACTTTAATTGGTTACTGTTACAAATGTCTATGACAGGACTCAAAATCGTTTCGAAATTCTTTATTTAAAGGGGTGAAAATACGTGAAATGTGTTTTCGATTATCCTTCCATATCTATCGAATCAACCGAGATATTGAAGTACTCTTTGCTTTAAATTGGTGCTTTTGTAAATATCCCAAGTACCATTTAAAATATATTTTCCGAATTAGGCCCTTAACTTGTTAAAAATGGGGTAATATGAGTTTTCGACTCACATTCGATATATATCGTCCCCATAGTTTTTTATATGAAGACGTGATTTTTGTTTAGGATTGATGCTTACTCAAATACCTAAAAAGTAATTTCAGGAATTTTCGAAATTCGCTACCTAAGAACGTGAAAAGGGGTGAAAAGTGGTGAAAAGCGTTTTCAATTAATCGTCGATATATTTGAACCCAGCGGACTAATGTTGTTTTTTTTTTTACGTCCGCGAGATACCAATAAAGTATTCTAAAACGTGATTCAAGGGTTTTTCGAAATTTACTCTCTTAAGTGGTGAAAAGACCTTGAACGTGTTTTAGATAAATCCTCGATATCTATCGAACCCGTCGAGATATACAATTTATTTTTGTTTCAGGATGATTATTACAGAAATTATCGCAAAAAGGTTTTCAGATTTTTCGAAATTCGATTTCTCAATACTGTGCAGGGGTGATATGTTTTTTTTTTTTTTTAGTGAATGATCGATTTTGATTCGACTGAATGGGCTAGCGAAGTGATTTACATTTCAGTTGGATACTTATAGAAATGTCTAAGATGTAAATTTAAGATATTTCGAAATTCGACACCCAAAAGGGAGAAAAAGCACAAAATTTGTTTTCCAACAACCCACGATATCTATCTAACCAGTAGCGTTATAAAGGTGTTGTTCGCGTCAGTGTGATGCTTACGTAAATATTTAAAAAAATATGAACGTAATTTTTTTCTTTAAAAGAAACGTGATTATTAAGAATAAAACTTAGTTGGTCAATAATCAAGGCAGACGATCCGAAAAGCAGGAACGAGCAGCGAGAAACAACTTATACAGGAGTTTCACTACAGTAATGTGGTGTTGTACAACCTCTATGAGCCCAGGACACAGATATTTTATTTTTATTTTTTTTAAATAATTTTTATTTTCATGAATTATTTCCACGTTACGTTGTTTGTCACTCAGGTCTAAATTCCGGGAGGTTCTGGGCTCGAATTCCGTTAAAAGCTGCGTGCAAACGTTCAATTCTGACACACAAAACTACAAGGCAGATCGAATTAGTGCAATTTACATGTAGTGTTTAAAAGGGGTAAAATTGCAGTTCGCTTTTCACTTAGGTTCCTCTACAATATCGGCTGACATATCGTCGTTATACTGCCAAAAGTGATTAAGTCATAAATGCTATTTCGTTTAAAAACAGTAATAAATTGTAGATATTAACAAAATGTGGTATGTTACTATAATGTGACACAACAGTACGAAACGGCGAATAGACTTTAAACTTGGGCAATTATTCGTGAACAACATATACATATTCCTAGCATTTTTATAATTTTATCTCATTTTGACTTTGTCACTTTTGGCAGTAAACCGACGATATATCATCTCACTAATCTCAGGTTTGGGGCACCAAATACGTTTCCGCGAAACCTTTACCTTCTGAAACTTTGTAATGTCAATAAAGTTAAAGGAAATATTTTGAAAATATATAATTGAGGGCACCGTCACCAATGGTTGTGCACAGGGTAAACATATGTTTCTAATTCGATTAACCTCTTACCTTAGGTGTCTGTAATTACCCCACAACGTCAAACAGGCAGGACTATAAATAAGGCCCAGGCGAAGTTGCCGTTAGCGGCAGGGACAAACTTAAGACTACTTTTCGCGTGGACAGCTATAGCTACTTATCCTTCTGCAGAATTAGTTCAACTAGCCGCTTGGACATTCTAACCCTTGATGACTGAAGTACCAACCTTGTATACAAAAAGTTTTTTCAATTAAAGTAAATATTATCAGTTACGAATAACACTCGCGAGCAAAGCCGCGGGGGACTGCTAGTAGTTTATATTTCTTCAGCAGTTTTTTACTCCTGCTGTTAATATACGATTTTGTAACCTTCGCCATTTTGCCAATTAGGTGACAATATCATAGGATAATTAAATTCTGAATCTCTGCATAATGTTAATGTGTAGTTTTATGCATCACCTCTCGCGCATTTCACGCATATTGCAGATGATTAATCAACATTATTGGATTAACATGAACGTTCCAACAACTTTTTTTTTAAAACGAAGTTTTGTAAATTTTATAACAGGGCATAGAACATGACATTGTAGAAGAATAAGGTATAATATTAATAAATATTGTTTTATTAATATTGATTTTATAAATGTAGTAGTAACATTTTAAAAAATGGCCTGCTATTCAAAAAGCTATACGTTCTATTATAAGGGTTACGGTATTGTTGCATTTATCTTTCCAGTGAGAATTACTTTACGGTGCACAATTTTCGAATGAAAAACAATAATTTGCAAAATTAAGCTAGAGCAAAAATGTAAATACCAAGCTGGCAGCGTATGTACCACGTTAACCAGTAAATGATATAAACATACTCGTTGAAGAGATTCGTAAACTCAGATATTTCATGTATTAAGCAGGCGTAATATGACAATGCTCATTCACTATCCCACGTACACTTCAGAAATTATTTTGGACACGGTTATCTGTATGATTGACATCTATAGTCCAGTTAACCGAAAAAAAAATCGCAATGACTTAGCTGAATTAAAATGCCTCTGGTTTGATTTATAAGTAACAAGTTTACTTTTCAAATTCATTGAAATGATTCCTTAAATAATATTTGTGGGGGTAAAAAAAGGTGGCGTTCAAAATGATGTGAATTAGTAATATAAATTACAGCTGGTTGCGTTACTTTAGAGGCAATTAAGATAAAAAATGAAAACATAATGTTATAAAATTAAATCAGTATACATTAAACTCTAGGGTTTTCATTTGAAATTTAACGATTGTGAAATTAGCTATCACAAAAAGTATGAACCAGTTACTTTATCTTGCTAAACATTTTGCAAAATTATTGTAACGCTAATGTTAACATGCATCTAGACAATTCGCTGTCGTAAAACAATACTGCTACATTGTAGTGTGGTTTCCAAAACGTCTCTCCCTTTTCACTCTAAAGGCTTGGGAAATTGCACAGTAGTATTTACAAAGTATAGTGTTACCGTACCTGACACGAACGTTTTTCAGTCTCTAAAAAAACGTGCCACACATTCGAAAGAGGATTTTAGCAAATGGAAGGCTGGTAAAGCCCTTAATATTCTGTCAAGTTAATGGCTGTTTTATTTTAAACAGCTGCATTTTTGATGCTGGCCATTAAAGTTTTAATGTTAGTTCGGCAAGCTTCCACATTCAAATGACAGCACTAAACGAAACCATGACCAACGACATTTAACACACACACACTTGCCTCAGTTGTGAGCGTGTGAGAGCAAATACTTTTAAACAAAAAACTTATTTGACGTAAAAAACCTACAATCTGAAAAAAGAACATTTTAAATCATTCATACACAAATTTTGATGCGCAAGTATGAACCGGTTTTCTGTTATTTAGTGAAATATGACATTAATGAATTGTTATTGTTTTTATTTGTATGTTAATGTAATAATTTGATTATTTCCCAGAGAATTGAGGGTGCTTAAATATGTAATAAAACGCAAACGTTCTTTACAGCTTAGTTTACTTTAGGGAAATCGCTGTTTGACGGATATTATCACATCGTAAAGACACAAAAATATTTCAAACTTGCAACGAACTATATAAACAACAGACACTTTTCTTCGGCACGCATTATAATTACATTTTACTTTAAAGAAATTCGCAGGAACAATATTCGCTGAATTTAATACGTTATCTTATGGCACCACAGTAGCACTTATATCGCATTAAGGACAATAATGTTCTCCATGTTAGTTTCGAATCTGTATCATATTTGGGCATCTAGCGTCTGTGTCCAGATTATAGCTGAGGGTGTCGCGTCAGTGAAATCTTGGAATGATCCATGATACTTCCTCAGCCTGCAGTCTTTCATCATGTGTTCCACAGTCTATTGTTGAGATCCACATTCACGGGATGGAGTGTTGCAGAGTTCTTATTTATACATGGAAGCCTTGCATCTGACCTAACCTATTCTCAAGCGAATCAGTCGTGTCAGTGTATTCCTCTTAAGACTGAATCCTTGTAGGTTTTGGTACGGTCTGTAATACTTTGGTGGTAAATAGAGGCTGAGTTCCAAATCTTGCACTATTATTGTGTTATATTTAAATTACCTCTTATGACTTGCCATACTGGGTTTATAGATTTTAGCCAGTAGGAAAGTCGTTTAGGACGTCTTGAATTATGAGATCTTGTGGATGCTTGGAATTGCATAGCTTCTTCCATTCACTTTCTTTGACTTCCTGTAGTCTAAGATGAGGCTGTTGGTTATTATTGATGGTACGAAGCCAGGGAATAGGTGTTGGTTTTAGTGTACACTTGGTAATACTCACACATTCATTATTAAGTTGTACGTCAATCGTATTGGTAAGGGTACTACGTTGCTACACCGAGGTGCTGATATTCAGCTACAAGGTCTGTGATGCGGAGGGAAGATTCGTTGGCTCCCCAATAGGTGTCAGCCAGCTTTTTCTTCATATTGTTGCGCAAGTCCTAAGTTTCTGGCTTGCATTTTCCAAAACGTTTCAAAATTTAGAAATTGACCCAAGGTGATTCTTAAGTATTTTTGGTTACAGAAACACTTAACTGTGTGTTGGCGAAAGTTCACATTACTTTGTAGGTTTGCCATTCGATTGTTCAGGGGGGAGAAGTACTCAATTCAGTCTTAGATGGGTTTGGACATCGTCAACACTTATGAAAGTATGACTTCAACTCAGTAAGCTTAAATATAGTATACTATCCACGTGCATAGTACGATTTTTTGATATTTTATAAGGTTATGCTTTGACGTGCTAATAGCATCTGCATCTGAATAGCTGTTACTGCTGTACAGGCATATTGCCAATAGAGTGGTACATTGCTGACGTTTCGTGAAATTTAAATTAACAGTAGTCCTCAATTTCATGGGATGAATAAGCTACTTTTTCAGTAATAAACTCATTTTAAAGCTTATCCCTGGACACTTGCTTGTATTATTGGGATCGTTTATGCAACAATCTGTTTCGTAGAAATAATAATATTTCCTGTAAACGAATTATACTCTTTGTTCCTTTTGTAAAACAAATTATTTGTAAGAAAAATTCAGAGAGCATAAATAACCATACATGATTATTGTGCCGATTTCTGCAGAAGTACAGTGTCCGATAAATGCTAATATTCGTACGTTATTTATGCTTATTTTGTCTAATACGTGAACGTATGTTACCATTTCAAGTTGAACAGTGTTAACGTTAACAAGGGAAGAGATAAAAATGTGTGAAGAACTCTTATCTAAATTAGGTTAAATAAAACTTAGCTAACTTAAAGTTGCAAATACGATTCCCGGTAACGAAAATAATCTGCCTTTATGCCAAATAATTAATAACTCAGAGAATGTTTTGTTTTGGCTTTAGCTGAGCGATTGATGTCCGGTAAAATTTAGTCCTTTTAAACAATATATTGAAGTTGTAGTTCTTTATCAACTCTATTTAATCTCTTATCATTGTTTAGAAGTATTCATGCCTTGAATAAGTACTGTCGTATAAACGAACTAAATTATATATTTTAAGAGTTATTAAAAGTTTTTGTTTCGTGTTTTTTTAACTGACAGTTACCAGAACGCCGTGCAAGCGTTGTAGCGAAGAATCGTCAGTTTGGTTGAAATATGTTTTTTTTTTCGACGGTGAATAACGGTATCTTTTGCGAGGTGTTCGAATTAGTTGAAACTCCCACGCGAAACTAATTTACGCCACTCGGCGAGTGCGCGTGAAACGTTTCAGCTCTCGCGGGAGAGAAAAAAATATTGCCGCTTAGGCCGGAGACTGCCACTGGTGCTGAAGCCAGGCGCGGAAGTGTTTTATTCCCCGGGGCAGTGGCTCACTTCGGTACTGAAACTTGTCATGGTCGCCCTTGTTCTCTCCAGCGCCTGTAATTACCACCACTCTATATAACAAACACTGCAAGTGGTCGCGACGTGCACACACACACACACGTATATACATAGCTGCCCACTCCAGAAATAGGTTATGCAAAAGAGAAACATGATAACAGGGTTATATTTCAAATTGCACGGTCGTGTTCGTGCGAATGTATTGTTCTAACGTGACCTACTTCTATCCTCGGGATGAAAAAAAACGTACTGCTTCTCTGCTACTTCATTTTATTATTGTTTTTTTTTTTCTGCGAACAAGTATTTAGAATGATTTTTCCACTCTCCTTGTCCAAACAGAATGCTCGTTTATCACAGCCGGGTGTACGTGATGTTAAATATGATCCCGATAATGCTGTTGTGGTGCCAGTAGTAGTGTATCAGAATCGTTACCATGCACGATTTAAATTCAAATAGGATTTTAGTGATTAAGAGAGGAAACAGGTAAACTAAAGAACAACTTGTTTTAAATAATGTTACGTGTTTTATTAATATGAAAAATATTTGAGCCGTTCGTATATATGGAAATGTTGCAACTTAATTATTATATCATGGAACACTGAAATTACCTGGAAAACTCTGCTCTTCGCACACTACTTCCACTGCTTAACTTCAGAAGAATTTTTATTTCAATAAAAATTATCTCTGAAGCACTTTTATTTAGCCCACAGCAATAAAACCTTCCTTTAAACGAACTTACCATAACTTAACAATGTATTTCGTTTATTGCAAATTATAACTTTATTTCTCTATCTTTTCATATGCGGTTAATAAAATCGGGTTACATAACAATGAAGTATTATGAATTTAATATTTACACAATGGATGGAAACGTCAAATTAAAATATAATTTGGGTTGTCATTGAATAAATGCTTAGTATTATCATAAATGTAATTTCTGGAAGGAAACGTATGACTCTTTTGAATAAAATGAAGTTACCTATCGAGCCTTTCAAATACAGTTAGTAATCAGTAGTAAATAAACGTATAAAAATGTTTTATTGGGAAACGTTAAGGTTATTATAAAATATGTAAATATTTAATCCCATCTGCTAACTCTGCAATAATATTTGTTAAACTATGAGAGCTAATTTGACGAGTCACAACTTGTCTTCTGTTTAAGAATCGAGAGTGTTAAGAGCATGGGAGAAAGAAGTATGTTCGTTTATACTATATTTTATTATGTTATTTGAACAACATTTTGTATACTTACTTTACATTCTCGTTAGGAATATTATTTCCAATTTTACTTCTTAATCCCCAATACCTCAAGGCATTACTACTACCAATCTCTTCAATCACCACATAAAACATGAATCTGAATCATTTCCTTCTTGGGTTGGAAGTAAAAATATCTTCTGCTAAGGTTTGATTCAAAAGTATTTACTTTTAAAAATGAATAACATGAAATTTTAAAACGTGTTAACAAATAAACCATATGTGCATACAAACACACGCACAAATAGACATAATATACACATATACATGGAGGTGGCTCAAGAAATGTAAGTCATTTTAATATTAACGTTGGTGGTTTCAGCGAGTGTAAAGTGATAAATGAACGTTGCTTTGTAACCGGAGTTTGTAACTCGAGTAAGAAAATGAATTGGAAGAGGCAAGAGGAACTTGTAGTATTTACGGAAAGAGGGAATGGGAGAAAGGGAAGCGACACATTTTGGCATAGCGTGGTTACTGGGTCACTAAACGGTTACTTTCCGCCCGGCTGTCGCAAGGGAGGTTTGTTTAGAGAAAGTAACTTTTTCTTTATTTAAACGTGTTGACAAAAGAACCCAAATTTTTGTCATAAAAGACCGAGTTAAAACTACATTGTTACAGTTATCAGTAGTGTTCTGGTAACGAACGTAAAAGTTCAATAAAATAGTTAAGGACTTCTTAAAATTTTTTTCTATTTCAGTTTTCCTACAAACTGTGATTTACCACAGTGAATTCATGGACATATTTACTGTTATTAAATGTACTATACGAGAAATATAAATTTGAATTTGTCTTTGTAACTAGTATTGTATATTTATATTTAATAAATGAAAATAATGCAATATTAATAACGACGATGTGCTATGATTCCTACATAGCATATCATAAAAAATAAGATTGAAAAAATGATAGTGACATAATCATATACAGAAGAGCAAGGAGAAAATATGAGGGCCAACTATATTGACAATATTTCGTTTTTGAAGCGTATAATATTTCGAAAGCAGAGGACAGTTGGTTTTTTTCAGACTGCTTTCACAAGAGAAAGTGTAGTTATGAGAGGTAAAAAATGTATTTATGAAAGTGTGTACGTCCCCACAACTTTTCAGCTCACAAACGAAATCCTACGAATTTCGTTACACATAAAATAGTTATATATTTTATGTAAGAATGTTTTAGCTTGTTTAATTTATGGTCTATCATCGTTGCAGACTGGTTATTTGTAAACTTTGAGGTAACGCAGAAGTATTTCGGTTATAATAATGTATGACAAAGAAATATCATATAATGATAATATTGTATGATCTGTAAGTATTGGTAATAAAAAGCCGGGACTAAACAAATATATCAGTAGTTCTCTGTTGGATATATAATGGAGCTATCAATACTCGCTCTACTAGAAAGAACAACTCAATACATAGACATATCATTTCCAATTATTTTCTATGCTGATTATTTAACGTTACAGAAATTGATGCTTGTAATTGAATAATATAGGAAATACTAAAATGGTCAACGATGTCTGCGTATTAACCGGGATTTAATTCTTAATTACTGGATATTTGTTTTGAAAAGATCAGTCATAACTAACTACAACAGCGCAAACGACCTGATCCATCAAAGTGTTCGCAAGGCAGGGCGTTTTATCTTGAATTTTGAATTCTTGTTCAGCAGATTTAATTGATTCCGCTGCAGAAAATTAGTGGCTTCCGGACTAAGATTTAACTCTTTAGCGTTCTTTTGGTTTGATTCCGAAAAAAAAGCTATCATCCCATACCTTGGAGAGAATGCTTCTGATTCAAATTCTTTCTCTTTGACGTCAAAATTTATTTCTGTAATGGAACTTTCAAAGAAACACCCTGCAATTGTGAAATACATCGGGATGTTACTTCCACCAAAGCTTCTGCTGGAGAGTTTACAGCTACAAGTGTGTCGTGACTGGCCGTCGAAGTTGCAAGTAACCACACTGACACGGATGGATGTTGACTGGTTCTAGATGACACGGTAGACCTCACCGACTGCTGGAACAAAGCCACTAGCCTCGACGTCGTCCTCTCAGCAATCGAGTAGGGTGACCAGCTCTCGAAGTCATGAAGACATACCTCTGGATTCCGAAAATGGCCGACTCGCGACGAAATATAATTGTCCTAGGTGACTATTAGACTGTATTATTTCTACTGCTGGTTTATTATACAGAATTGCTTAAAATTTGACGTCGAGTGCCATATCTTCGAACGCTGCTTCCAACAGAAATTTTCAGACATTCTACCTTTTGTTCCTAGTAAAACTCTTCTTCTATCGCTACAAGTATCATTTCTTCCTGGTGACCTTCCTCGTAGCCCAACGTTGCCATCAATAACCATTGTATGATATCAGGACGCTGTTCAGTCACATTACAACCAGAATTTTAACTCAATGTTCTGAAAATAGGAGACGCCATTGAAATACGAATAATAAATTTAAAACTCAGCACATGGCGAAAAGGAATTAATAAAATATCTTTAGTCGACTTTCGTATAAGTGCAGGTCTGGGCACTCGTATATCAACCAATGTATTTTGCTTGCCCCCCTTGTTGTTTGGTCGCAGTTCACCAAGTTACTGAGAGTGTTGTGTGTCTCTGGCGCTGCAATCAGGGTGGTCGAGCTCAAACTACGCTCACTTGTTCCAGTATGTAAATAAAGATTGCTGGATCCATGCTTTAAGGATTGTGAGAGAAGAAAGTATATCATAAATTGATAAAAAATACGTTTTGATAAATGTTTTATCTTTATAATGTAAACTCTGGAAAAAAAGTGGAAGGGAAGTGGGCGGATTTTGAGCCCGACCGTCCTGATTGCAGTGCCAAAGGCGCACAACGCTCTCGGTAACTTGGTGAACTGTAGCCAAACATCAAGGGGGTCAAGATTCCAGGCGAGTGTCCAGACCTGTTCTTCTACGACTGTGGTCTAGACGCAGGGTGTCTGTGGCCATAGATAAATGAAAGCATATATAAGTACTAGGCGTAGAAAACAATGACTTCTTTAAAGTCCCTGAATCCTGTAACTAATAAAATTGGTATGTTACACCACATACTATATCATAAAAACTTAAATTGAATAACTGATAATGACATAACCATATATATATATATATATATATATATATATATATATATATATATATAATTGCAGGGAGTAAATTTAAGGTCCAACTACATTGACGAAATTGTGTATTTAAACCAAATAATATTTCGAAAGCAGAGGACGGTAGCTTTGTATATACTGCTTTCACAAGAAAATGTGTAATTACGAGAAAAAATGTGTTTATGAGCTCACAAGCAGAATTCTACACATTTCGTTTCACATGAATTGGTTATAGTTTTTAGGCAGGAACATTTCCATTTGTTAAATTTTTTTCTCTATTTACGTTGCAAAATGGGCTTTGTAAACCTCTAGGAAGCACGAACGTATTTCGGGGACTTATTATTTAACTAATTAGACCGAACAATATATATTTTGAAAGGAAAATATACAGGCACTATTTCTGAAGTGTATATTATTTATTCATTTGCAGTTTTACAATACAGATCTACTGGACACTATGCAACTTTAATACAAAATGTCGAAGCATAAAATTGATTTTCGCGCAATTCGGTATTTAAGTGGCGCTATGATGTGCTCTGTAAAATATTCGAAATTTAAATGGCTAAGAACCACATTTTTAAATATGTAATAATTTTAGATCTTTTAATGAATTTGTCACATTAATTAAAAAAATTAAATCAAATACGTCATGTAAAATTGCCAACTACAAACAAGCAACAGCTGCTAGATGTGTAGCATTCTCTATACGCATCTCATGAAAAAGTGATACTTATGTAACATATTTAGTGAGAATGTTTCTACAACTGTTATTTTATTGGTATTTCGCTTCTCCAAAAATGGTTAAATTGTAAATGAGCCGTAAAAGCTTATTATAATGTCAACTACGAAATGTGTTTATGCTGTAATTTGTATTGTATGTACTAAATAATGTACTCAATTTATAAATTAAATTTGTTGTGTCTCATCAACTTCAAATTTTTTCGCTGGGATGGTTTTGTACGCACAGTATTAGTAATGCACGAACTAAATAAAGAGGTTTGTGATCTTTATTAATATATGCAATTAAAGATGATAGATATCATACGTGCTTCTAACTGTTTATAGACTATAGGCATGTTTTCGAATTTATTCACACAAATTAACATTATGTAAATTTACTTGACCTGGTACAAATAACTATTGTAGTTTTCAAAAAAACACCCCAAAAATGACAGTTGTTGGTATACATGTATACGTACGTATGTAGTATGATGTTTGTATGAGATCGATAAACTCTGACACCGTTCGACCGATCGCCACGAAAACTCAGGACATACATGTATTTTTCATTAACAAGGTTTTATGCTATCCATATTACTCCAACTCGGCAACTCGCCGCTAAACGGCGATGTAGCACATCAACTGTCACACTGTTCTACCTAACGCCATAAAACTGGTAACATATAAAAATGAATATACGTTTGATTTTAATTTTGAGTTCGTCCTCAGTGTGTTCCTACTAAAAAAAGTATGTGGGAGGGGGGATGTGCAAAACAGGGTAGAGGTGCAGAACGGAGTACCCAAAAATTTTAATAGGTGTTGCTAAGAATGCCGGTTCAGCTAGCGTATGTGTGTGTACAGAATGTTGTAAATTTCCACGTCAATGTTCTGGCGAAACAATCCTCACATAGGTCCGAAAACGCACAGTTTCTGCGTTACAGTTGGCAATACGTGACGTATGGTTGATAGCGCGCGGGTAGGATCATGTTGCTGTGGGGCATATCATTACAGCAGTACATAACATGTTACTATGCCACATACTACGCCACTAACACACAGGCAGTAGGAACAATTGTGAACATTGCCAGGAACTTGTGAAACGATATCGTCTCCACTTATGGCTTTACAGAAAATGTTCAAAATGCGAACTGTAGGGCTGAAACATTACATGTTTTGTTATTCTACATGTGAGGGTTCTTTCCCCAGAATAATTCCATGGAAGTTGGCAACATCCTGTATATATCGCACCCCTAATGCAATACCAACATAACTCAAAATATGTCATTTTGAGATAAATGGAGTTATCACACATACATACTTTCTGATTCTTGGATAAATATAGTGTAATATAAACATAACACAACATATGTCGGTATTGCACTTAAAATAACTTCCGCTGTTTATCCCCATGCTGCATTCATAATATAAATGTTAGATTGGTACAAATGATTACTGATATTTTGCAAACATGCTAAATACTTAACTTTTTATTTTATTTACGGAATGCCATTCTTGGCTATGTAAGTATTGCATTAGGTAGAGAATACTGTCCTCTATTTCACTACATACATAACTCAAAAATGTTGAATATTTAGTTGTGTTGGTATTGTATTGGGGGTGCAATATGAGTATGTGTGTGTGTGCGTGCAGTGGCCTTGACCAGGAAAGGTATTTTTCGCGTCTGTGATGTAAAGCGAAACTGCGTGGATGCTAGTTGATGACGTACTGTTACCGGTGTATCGACCGGTCAACGGATGACGGCGAAGGGGTTGTCGGTGGGCTTGTCGGGGTGGTTGGTATGGGGTGGTTCATCGCCGCGAGCACAGACGAACCAGATGCTTCTCGTGTCCGTCCATGCGCAGGGCAACACGCGCGGGTATTCCGTGTCCGGAGGCTAACAAATCACCGAGGTGCGACACGACCGCACGTGGCAGCGGTGATTGCGCGAGCCGGCGTTTTATGGTAATCAGAAGCCCGAGCGAGGGCAGTAGCGACGGTTATAGAGGTCGGAGGGGTTGCAGCAGCCCAGGTCATCCAGGACGCAGCCAAACACTGGCGACAGTTTGTAAACACCGACCCGGTAAACCACGTCTCTTGGTCAGCAACCCCTTCCCTCGCATCACCGAAACGTCGATAGTCATGAATTTCATCCCGTAAAGGTGAATCTTGATGTTCGATGTATCGATAAGTCGATTAAGGCTCCCATTGGTATAGTCACCGCCATCAGTGTTCTGTTTAGACTAACGTATGATTAAAGACCCGTATATCGCAAGCAACTCTGCCATACGAATGAGGTTTTATGTCGTTATTTTATGTACTGTTATCGTTGGTTCTAGATAATATGACCACTTTTAAAGCTTTATAGACCCTACCATTATCTATTAAAAAAGGTTTCTTGCCACTTTTTTACAAAAACAAATTATCCAAACAAATATCAGAGTGTATATAGTCTGTCTCACAAAAGAATTCCATTTTTTGACAGTTTTGAAGGCTATCATATGTATCGATTTCTGCAGGAAATTACTTTCAATTTTGATGAATTGCACAGTTTGAAACCCAACTTAGTGTGTTTGTGCAAAAGTTACTTGTGGCAGAGGAAAACACTGCTTATTTCATGGAAACAACTCTACAATTTTATACCAAAACAGCTGTCAAAAAGTGGAATTCTTTTTTAAGACAGACTATATAGACTGTATTAGTACACAGAAGTTATTGTCTGAGAACACACTAAATAATGTGTTTTAAATTATTATTCTACACAAGATGGTCTTCAAAAAATAACTTTTTCGTGAACCGCCTATAATACAATGAACAAATAATAATTTTGTAAATCATTTTACTACTGAGTTCCACCATTACAAAGTGTTGTGCTGTAGTTTGTTGCTACACTGCGGATTTAAGACGTGTTATTTAGGGTTATGTGACTAACAATTACGTTTAAACGGGCATTTACTCTACTACTGCAGCAGGTACTAGGAATACAAAAGTGGTTACAATGTGTTATATTAATTTAGGAGAAGAGCGCAATATTACTGATTATGACTACATTGCATTAAATTGAGGAAAACTACATAAATGCTGCCACTTAAGTGGAACTAATGACTTTTCCGAAGGTGGATTGATGAGGTAGACGGCATCGATGGACGAGCACGCCCCCGCCGGGACTCGACCCCCGAGCCCCAGGGGAATGCTGGAATGCTGTTGATAGGACGAGTGTTGGCGGGAGACGGACCCCGTTTACTTGGTAACAGTGTGTTATATCGACGTACTTGTCCTAATTATTGTTGCACTATGAGAGGGTGAAGTGAGTGACTGTCTTGCTTGGTTTCCCAATGCTGGCCTATAGCAGCCCGGACCCAGGGTCACACAATATTATCTCCCTAACGCTACGAAACATACAACATCCTTCATTACTAGCTTGAGGCTCATAGTTCCTTAAGGCGGGATTCCACTGAGGCAACATTTCGGCAACATGTAGCATGCTACAGTGCCGCATGCAGAGGGTGGTATTCAACTGATGAAACACGTTGCGTCATGTTGCACGTGATGATGTAGCATGCTACATGACGCAACCTTTCGACTCACATTTCAGCCGCAAGCTACAAATATTCTTGTGTCGCACAGTGTTGCCCCGTATCCAGCAGGGTGTGGATCGGACTGGCAAATCGCATGCGACAAGATGGTGTGGCCTGTAGATAAAACAGTAAATTTTATAGAATGATACCGCAATACTCCAGAATTGTGGAACGTAACATTGATTGATTACAAAAACACCCGGATAAAGACTGAATCACTGAAACGGCTTTTGGCTAAGTATGAATGTAGCGAAGAAGAATTGAAGAAAAAAATTAAGCATTTGCGTACTGTTTTTCTTCGAGAACACAGAAGGATGAAATAAATGAAACGCAGCAACTCTCGCCTCCACCACTTGTGTCGAATTCTTCTACGGCCACGCTGAATGACAAGGTACGCCACTGCAATTGTTTTCAAAGACATCTTTATAGACTGAATCGTAACAGAAAACTGTTGCTTTGATGGAATAATTTCGTGGCATGCTACACATCTCCCCTACCTGTGGCATGCTACACGTGGCAACACATGTCGCATACCACAGTCCTTGACGCTTGGCAGCAAAGTCGCATGCAACGCAGAGCAACATATGTTGCCGGCCGCATGCTACCTGTTGCCCCATGCCGCACTCAGTGGAATCCCGCCTTTGCTCAGACGCGTGAGGCAAAGTGTCGGTGATAAGAGGATAGTTCAAGCCTGGTCGGACGCTCTCGTGTACGTCATGGGTCTCGGTTGCAGCCGTTGTCCGGCTGGGCTGGAGATGACGCCCTGACGAAGATATTCCTGCGTTATTAAAAACCTCAGCTTGCAAGGCGGGTCACGAGGCAAAGGCGTCGACGCGACTTGCTGTGTCGTTTAAAAACCACGGGCCATCGCCTTGTTGTTGCGGTTATGCGTACCTCTTTGACTGCGGCAGGACCGGTGTTATTTTGGGTTCATAGAAACAGGCTTATGTTCGGGCGCCAGAAGTAAAGCCCGAGACATGAGGCTTATCCTGAACGCTAAAACTTACTAGTTTTGGAAGAGACACTTTCTCCGGTAGCTGTGCTGGTGTAACGGGTTAAAATCAGCTGTATTCTTTTCCGGTTCAAAAAGTAAATACACAACGACGTAACTTTCGGGATTAATTATGCAATGGATTGCTTGCAAATGAAATAAACGCTATGACGAAAATGTTTTACAGAAAAAGAATTCAATAAAGTGATTCTTCCCATGTTCGAGTATTGCAATAGTTAGGCAAATGGACTTTACGTCTCGTCGGCGGAGAGGTTATTTAAGATAGTGACACACATATTGACACAATGAAAGGAACGTTGAGATCAATCAGTAATGGCGTTTGTTATGGCACCGACTCAACTTTCGCTTTAAGCGATTTCAGAGAAACAATGGAAAACTGAAATTAGGATAGCCTGAGGCGGATATCAAAAACAAGTCATTTTGGCCACCTCGTTTGGTTAGAGTAACTAAGTTATATTATATTTTGATGTCCTGCTTCACACGATATGTCAACGACAAAAGCGCATCTAGTTGAAGAAATGGTGCTTTGTCATTATCAATGATCTTCCTTAGTTGTGAAATAATCGTTCCTAGCAAAGGTCAATAATTTATACCGTATGCATCCCTAGTTTATATTTGTTTTACATTTTATGAAGACAGTCTCTGATGAGGGGCCGCGGTGGCCGAATGGTCAGACCATTTGCCCCACCAAGGTGATCCGGGCTCGATTCCCGGTGGGGTCGGTACCTGGATTTTTGCATGTGGGAATCGTGCCAGACGATATCATTGGTTGGCGGGTTTTCTCGGGGTCTCCCGTTTTCCACGCCTCTTCATTCCGGTGCTGCTCCATACTCACCTCATGCCACCTCTCACCAGCGCTAAAGACCTCGTTGTTAAGCCCTGACCAAAAATTTCTTACTTCCTCTAATCCTAAATACTTTAGAACTCTAAATAAAACAAAATTTTATAAGTATGATGCTCACAAGACATTGTAATTTTAATGTATATGTTAAACATGTCAAGTCCTTTTATCACGCTGCCAGTTTCAAAAATATTTGTATTTTAATCATGTTAGCTTTGATGTTGGTTTTATCCGTAAACTCTTTACACCTGTGAGATTGTACTTACATAATTCCAGTTCTTGGATAAATAATTACCATGTCCATTAACTAGAAGTATATTAAAAAAAACAAACATAAATAAAACCGATATGTCTTCACAAATAAAAGAATTACAATTTTGAATATATTTTCATACTTTAATTCTAAATAATTAATTTTGAAGACATTTTATAGACGTTATAGACCGATACAATCTTTGATGCGATAAGAGCTTGAAAATGTGCATTTATAAATAAAGGATTTTAAGTATCTTTAAAATTTAATTTTTTGAACTTTTTACGACCATTTATTATACCAAATAAACTAAATATGTTTAAAATACTTTTCATAGACGAGAAAGTCGTGCACGTCACACACAAAGATTTTTCATGCTACTGTCTTACAAAAAAACTTGCATTTAGTTTTTTTGCTAACAATATGGTATACTTATTACCTAATTGTAATAATAAGATAAAAGTTATAGTAAATAAACAAGACTTATCTTGCGTGTTCATAGACCATATGATGCAACATACATAAACAATAGGACCCATGTAGCAGAATACTTTTGGCCCATCATTGGAATGCAGCTGGTAAGTAATGCTCGAAAACAGTTGACTAAATGATGGAATGCACCCAACATCATTGCTGGGCCTGAGATTGCACCCATGAGATTACCCTAATTGGCCCATTAATGACCTACCATTGGTAAAAAATTAATGGCTTACAAATAAACTGTGTGTCCGACAAGCAATGTTACACTAATGAACCACTCCACAACCACAGCCGGCTCACGGAGATGTAATATTTATATAAATGTTTATTTTTAATTTGTATTTTTATTCTTTTGATGAATTTCCTTTTTGATACAGTTTTATTTATCAACTATGAATCAAGTTACTTACCTAAAGATTTCTTAGTCACTGCAGGGATTCAAACCTGCGACACTTAGGCTATAAGGCATGCTAGCCACATGACCCTGGTAAACACCTAAAACTGAATCGTGTGCGATTAATTCATAGGCTATTTTTGTGTATTCCTAATTCCCATGTAACATTGTTGTCAACATAATAAAATTTTACTCTGAATTCATAAAAAAAAAAAAACATTGTAATCTATTTTCAAGTAGCTTGTAAAATGTTATAAATTTGTAAAATGCTTGCTCGTTTACACATTGGCATTAAAATAACACTTTAACATATCTAGTTACTTACAATACCATACATATATTAGCTACGTTTTGAGGAACTACTTTAAATTCATAAATGTTCTTGAACTTGTGTGTAGAAATTTTCTGACTTTATTGTGGCTTCCAGGTTCGGTGGTGCTATCGTTTCCACGTAACTGCTTTAGTTGCAAGAGCTACACAGCCAGTGAGAATAATATTTGCGTTCTCTCACCTAACTGAGTGTTTATTAGCATTCTCAATTTGTGAGTAATGGCAAATATTGAATTGGAAGAGGAAAATCAGCGGCATATTTGCTCACTGACAACAAACAAACCTCGCCAAAATTACAGAGTGGTGGGGTGTTTGTATGGCTGTGATGAGACAGAAAACAAGTTTGAGGTGTTTACCGGAAGTGTTAGGATATATTTTTTTCTGGGAGATAAACGATTCTCATAAATCAATGTTTTCCAAGAGTAGATACATGTAGAATAAGTGTAATTTAATTTTACCATGTAATGACATATTTTTTTACATATACATAATTTTTATTTACGAAGAAACAGAAAATATGAGACAAAATAAAGTACGAAGATTCATATATTGTTTGACGTCTACCTATAAAAAAACATAAATATTAGTTAACATAAGAACGTTACGTTTTAACTATCTTACAACATTTCAAAATAGCAATACATAATATTACAAAATAATTCTAATACAAATATGTTAAATATAATGGGAAAACAAAATGTCAGCTAACAAAATATTGTGTTAGTGTTTATTTGTCCTAAAAACTATTTTTCTCTGCATATATTAAACACGACATATTTAATTTGTTGTAACGTAATTTAGCCTTGCACAGCTATAAAAAATTTTTTGAGTGCATTTTATATTTATATGACGAAAACTTGTTATCTACCAAAAGTTTAATATGTTACTAACCTATAATATAGTTTTGTGCTCGAGCTAGCCTCCGACCAACTGCAAAAATATATTTAAAAAAAGAACCTACTGCTGCGACGGCGTTTACTGTATTCCTCCAAAAATTACATTCTTATCCTTATTGACGTCTTGTGATATCTGCACTAGATTATTGTTTCCATATCGAAACGTCTGCTTTATTCGGATTTCTGGGAGCAATGTAGCTTGAAAAACCTCCGACGCGGATTGTGGGCTTTGAAGAGGAGTTAAAGTTGAACACAGTGGCTTGCAGATATAGTAAGATTTGACAGAGGCAAGGAAGAAAAGAATTTAAATATTTCCCTATCGACAGCACGGGATCGTACGATCTTTGACATTCGCCAAAAGTGCGTTGACATTTTCTGTTCGCGCACACATAGTCGAACTTCAGTCTAATCTTAATCCTCACGATTTATTCAACAGTAGCAATTATGAAATAAGTAATATGATGTCGATGCAATTCCCTGGCGTCAGGTACAAAATACATTTTACTAAAATAATAAAAAATGTACGAACTAAAATCATTATGCAATTTCTTAATATTACCCTACTTATTATATTAGAACACAATTTAAATATTATCTTCTTAGCAAAAATTGATCTCGGTTCACGTTAAAAAGACGCTGTAGCTGCAAATGCTTATAAATTTACTTAAAATGTAAACGTATTTCTTTCAGAAAACCTCTTTGAATTTTTAGTATCAAAATCACCAAACTGTAGATCATATATTCCGCAGACTTATTTTCTAAATACCAAAACATAATTAACTGCGACAACTGAAACGAATAATATTTATTTATAAGTAGGTCGCAATTTATTTTTAACGAGCACGGTAAAAAGTTTGCTGTTATCACAATGTCTTCTACCTATATTAGAGTAAGAAAATTTCGTATGAAATAAATGTATTTTTCCTTTTTTTTTTTTTTTTTTTATCCTAAATCAGAGTGAAAGAAGACCATACTTGTGTTAATTTCTCCTATCCATACCTTACACCTAATCACGGTTAAATAAAATTTAACGTTTAAATTAAGTCGCATACCCAAACGAGAAAGATCACATTCACCTGTGTTACCGGCAACTAGTATTCAAGTGTTACGTAACGGTTTACCTAATGTGTCAATTTTATTTCATAGGCATTTCCGTGTGAACATATATTTATAAAACAGGAACCTTTACATACATAAGCGTATATAATGAACATCCTGCCACTATTTACGTTACAGACCCCGCATATAAACTTTTCAGTCAACTTAAATATTGTAAATGAGAGTGCTCTTTATTTGAACCTTATCTTTGCAAACTGTCAGAAAGCGTCGATGAATAGTAAAATTAATACAACGACTGTCGTATGATAACGTAACTTTTTTAATCAGAAGGAATGTCATATTTTGAAGGAATGGCATATTAATGCTATAGAAAATAGATAAATGAGTTTTCGAGTGTGACCGCTTCATAACTTACGCACTAAATAGTAATTATTAAATGGTTCAAAGGCATAAAACTTAAAACGAATAATAAACTATTTTGGTGTTAGAAAAACCAATTAACAAACAATTGCTTTATTGTGATTCTGTCAGAAAAAAAAGCAAACATTCATATTTACAACTCTCTTTATTAATAGGCGAGAATCGCAAACCAAAATGGTAATTTCGAATTCCACCTTGAATATCTGAAGTTCTACTAGATACGTTTACGCGCAACAAGTACATAAAATGCAAATTACTAACTATATAATTTTACAGAGCTCTGCCATCAAGAGCTTATTGCACGTTATAATTTTGTCGAAAAAGCATTGAGTTTTTATTATATCCATGCTAGTAACTGACTCCATCAGCAAAATGAAAATATCGTGCAGTCTCACGCTGTTGGGTGCCGCAGTGGTTAGAGCAATCGCCTTTCGCCGTGGCGATCCGTGCCCGATACCTGACAAGGCCGGTCCCCGGATGATGTCGCTGGTCGACGGGCCCTTCTCGGGGATCTCCCACTCCCACAGACACCCCCCTCCCCCCAAAAAAAATCCGGTGCTGCTCCATACACCATTTCACCCTACATCAGCTGTTAAAGGAGCTGGCAACGTGAAAAACTCAATTTTCACATTTAACGTTACTGTTAAGAGCGGTCGAGGAGAGTAACGGGAAAAGAAATCCGAGTGCTGTGCGCTTCCTAGAAGCAGAGCTATGGCGCGCCGTGAATATCGTGGCTTGGCGACGTGACGTCACCGATGGCTATCGCTCCGACGCGGAGCGGCGCGCTGCCAGCAGCGAACACGGGGCAAGCTGCTAGCGACTGTACCGTGCGCTTGCACGGGTCTTCGTGCTCGTGTTTTTGGTAACGTGGTTTTTTAATTAATTGGTTTACTCTTAGATAATTAACGTCTGTTTGCAGTGTAAGTAAACATGGAAAATGTGCGTCCGTATATGTTTGAACCGGAAGCTGATGAAGACGAAAACCAAGTGATCAACAATCGACCAGGACCAGCAGCAATAATACAAAACAACACAGACTGGTGAGAATGTGATCACTGTATTGTAATGCCGGAACATGAAGAAAACGTGTGTTGTCACGAGAGTGAACTCATTTCCAACCTTCGAGGGACTGCTGTGTGCATTACCCGCCATGTGTCATTTCACCATGTTATTTTGAATTTAGATACTTTAAACACAGCCAGGCACGCGATGATGCTACGTGCTAGAACAGATTTCAAAAGGCAGGAGCTAGGAAACATTTCAAATAGAGTGCTACGATTTGCTTCATACAAACAATTTGCGTATTGGGTAAACTCATGGGCGCCTATGGGGAAAAAAACCGGAAAGTCATCCCTGCATGTGTTGTGCAAACAATAAGAAAAGAATACCCTGAACTCGATGAAGTATACCTAAGTTTCAAACCTGCAGAAGGTAGAGAAGTAATGTATTTTGATTAATGTGTGCTAACGTAATAGTGGAAATAATGTTATTTCAGTAAAATTAATAATTTTAATTTTCTTAAAAATTATTTAAATTAGTGTTTTATTGACTGGCTAAAATACTGCAAATAAATGTTCACCACACGCCATAATATTTGTACTAACACAATATATTAAATATGACATTACAATAGTTGTGAAATAGGCAAATGAGGACGTTACTTACAGATGCGATAGTGTCAATGTCAACTTCTTCTTGGACTGAAGACTCTGTTGCTGCATATGTGGAAAACTTGATATACAAATGGTAAGTGAATGATTTTGTAACACTGTTGGAGGCTAAGTTTTAGCACATGCCAGTAAATCTTGATTAACTGTGTATGTCCTGTAGCGATTGAGGGCGAGGCAGCGATGCGATACATTTAGGTATGTTTATAACAACGTAAGGGTCGTCTAGTTCTAGGGACAGTTCGCCTGCTACCACGGAAATGACACTTCGGAGAAGTTCCTTCCGCCACTAATGTGTTTTGTCTTCGTATACATTTGCTGCTACCCACTTTTTGAGTGGTTTCGAATACTTCATTTTTGTGGCGCGTTTTTCTCTTTTTATGTTGTTGTTGAAATCAAAGATAGAGAGAATCGTACGCGTAACCATACCATTGTAACTGAAATGGTTTCGTTTGGGTTTATATTTGAGAGCAATACTGTGAAAAGATTCCAGTTTCCCCGTGTGGAAATAGTTTTTCGTGTGCTTCACGTCCTCCAAGAACTGTTTATCGTTTGTAACGGACGATAAGAGGCGGTGATCGTGACTGTTAGGTTGTAACCACTTTTTTCGTCTCTCATGTGGCGTCAACTCCTCGTGCTCGCAGTTGTTCACATATTTGTTCCCAGTCCACTTGTGCGTATCAGTTATGTGGTGAAGTATGGATAAAAACTTTTCTAGTAGAATATCTTCATTGTTGTCACACGTTTTCGCTGA
>PNEQ01008524.1:0-62942 GCA_003012365.1 Medauroidea extradentata | reverse complement strand
GCCTACACATTTTAGTGTCATGCCCATTGGAAGACTAATACGTTATATTGCTAAATTTCTGAGAGTTGTGCTCGCCTGTAGCACGTGTCGAGCTGGTTATTTTTACGAGCAACTGATAAACTAGTTCCCTATATAGTTTACTATTAAAAGGAAACACACTTTAAACTTATATTATCTTTTTTTTTCAACGCTACACGCTTATTATACATTTTTAAGCAGCTCAAAGTAGCCAAAAATCACCAATTGATCTCTACATGTTTTTTTAAAGACAATATGGAAAAAAATTACAAAACAACATCCTTAGATAATGATGTTTGCCAACTTTAAGAACAAACATTTGCCCAGAATATAGCATTTGTTAAGCATGTTCTGTTGTGCCGCAATTAAATATAGCTACGTGATTTTGCCCTCAAGCGTGTTGGTTTTCAAGAAATGCGTTGCTCGAGAAGAATTTTTGCTCAGAAAGTTGTAGAAGTCCATGAGGGATGCTGATGTTTTAAAGGCACAGGCCGGAGTTTCTTCATGTTAGACGATAATTATTTTTTTAAACATATTGTAAAATCGCTCCGTAACTGTGTTATGACTGGTTTTAACTACGTACTCCGAATTTCTCAAGACAGATGACAACAAAATAGCAGCTAATTAGTTAATCACCAAAATGTCATTTTAATTCATAAGTTAGCTAAAATCGTCATACAGTTTGTCTCCAAAAATTACATTGCATAGTAAAACCAATTTACAACAAAGTTACAAAGCTATTTTATGATAACGGCTCCCGTCAGGGTTTAAAATAATAATTATCTGGAAATCCGAGAAACTTGGGCCCGTGCCCCTAATTTTGCAGATTGGCTTCGAAAAACATACAGTTATAATTAAACTGATGCTGAATGCATGCCCTCTTTTATGGTGTGAGGATGGCAGCGTTGTGCGCGAGTGTTGGGAGGTGCATGCAGGAACGCGGGACGACTTCCCCGGACCTGCCAGGACGGCGCTCGTAGTGGCCAGGGTCAGGTGCGTCGAGCGCCGGCGGCCAATGGCAGGCGGTCCCTTGCCCGGCGCGGCCAATGAGCGCGCGGCGAGGAGACTCAGTAGTGGGAGGGGGGACAGCAGTGTTTATCAGGTACCGCGGGCGGCCGGCACACTGCTGGCTGGACGACACGCCGACAAGCACGCGTCGTCGTCGTCAGCGCGACGCTCCCCTACCTGCGCCGCACGCGACCGCTCGACCGAGCCGGCGACCTCCAGCAGCGACACTTCCGCTCCGTGAGCACCAAGGACCCGCGCACCAGTTTCCCCTCGCCGTCAGTGACAGTACAGACCACCGCGAGTGAGAAGTTTGATCGTTGTCGTGTGCTGCAAACATCGTGTGTCAGATCAACCTTTCCTTCCTCTTCCTTGCCGCCCAATTACCTGGCCATTGCAAGGTTCCGCGCTTACGCTCGCGTTAAAGTCTCTCGATGCCGTCGCTGCGGAAGCCCTTGTTCACGCGCAAATAAGATCTCTCGGGGTTCAGTTCCGTCACAAATCGATGTTGCGAGTGTGAATACTTCGCGTAATAATTCCGACGACTCACTGCGAGCCACCGACAAGCGAGTGCTGTCCTTCAGCGCGCAGCTGAAGATGAGTCAGCACGACTGCTGAGGCACTTCTTTAACGTGCAGCCGGCCCTCCTTGAGGTGAGTTTCAGAGCACGTGCGTGTGTGTATGTGTGGTGGAGGTTGGCTGATGGTCCTGGGTTCACGGCCGGTCGACGACGGTTGTGCAGGAGTTTCCCTATCCCCAGTGACACAGTGACATCTATAGGATGGCCGGCGGCAGAAGACGTAGTCTGTGTCTGCGCTATTGGTCGCTTGTTACTAATGTTCCAAAATCATTTTAGTTTTTACGTTATTCGTGACTGAAGCTTACTCGACTCATGTCGACCCTTACAGCCATCTTGGTTTGACATCGTAATTGCAGGGACAACATTATTGGTTGGTGGATGTAATGGACTGAACATGCAGCCAAGTAATTATATTAAGTTTTCGGAAAATTGTAGCTAGACCTTAGATTCCCTTTATCTGCAAGATTGTAAATGCAGCCAAAAGGGATATATTCACTGTTTTAAATGCATTTCAGTAGTTTTAACAATTCAAGTATAACCTTTCTGTTATGTTTGTTATGGGGCTTCTGTTTTTTTCTATCTCAGGCGGATTACAGACACTTGTGGTTTTACCACGTGTAGTAGTCTGACCTTCATTTACGTATTTTAAATGCCGATTGTGTTTGCAACATTATGTAAGCCTATATTTATTGTGTGGAATCGCATAGGGCATATGTAAACATATCCAGCAGGTGCAAGATTCGTAGCGTAATTTTTGTTGACTGAGATAGTTTGATATGTCATTTTTTTTACACGGAATTCACTTTGTAGTTAAACAATTGTGATAATGCATGAATGCGCGTGTAAAGCTCACACACCGCCTAGTAAACCTTAGTATTAGGTAAAACAATCAAAATTGTTGCAGATGTCACGATCCACATAAATATGATTTTAAATACCAGTTAATTTACTCGTAGAAACATTATAGAGGTTCTGTTAACTCGGCTGTACGCGTCACGTTCGTAGGACCGAAATAAAATTAATTTGTAAAGTTCATAATAGTGGATTTGCATATTTTTAAAAAAATTTTTGTAAAGAACAATAATTTAATCATATATATACTCACACACTTCTGTCAAGTTCTAGCATGAAAAATCACTAAACAGTAATCAAGTTAAAAATACTTTTTTTTTGTAGTGCAACACTGTTACATTCTGTGCTTGAACTTCAATGTAGGTAGAAACTATGGCGTCTTGTTTGGTTGTTCGCCCACCCTTGGTAGACGCTCAGACAACATGGGGTCTTACGTGATCCTCCTGTGTGCGTTGTGTTTAGCGTGTTTGAGCAAGTACTTTCTGGAACTCGCTAAACCTAAACACGGATACTCCTCATGCTTGAAGCGAGAAGACTTGTCTTCCTGTCTCCAGTGTCGAATGTGTCAGATAAACCGTTATATGTAGAGATGATCGTTAGAGATGATGGTATATCGCGAAAATGTTTTGTGGCAACATGCCCTTGAAAACACTGTAGTTTCCCGTCACAACGTAGCTGTCTGCCGACCAATAACAGGTATCTTGTATTACAATATCTGGATTATTATTGGCTCGGTCAAATAGGGTAACAGCTCCACGTACAAGCGAAAGCCAGTAATCTTTTGGTAAACTGAACGTGTATTGAAATCCAGCAAACAGCCAAGTTTTCCCGCGATAAACCATCATCTCTAATGATCGTATATCGCGAAAATGTTTTGTGCCAATATAGGCTTGAGAACACTGAAGTTTGTAGTTGTTGATCTCTGCAGATCACTAGCAGGCATTAAGTGTTACAATAGCGGGGTTCTTGTTGGCTCAGACAAATAGGGTAACAGTTCCAAGTACAAAGGAAAGCCAGTAATCTTTTCATAAGCTGAACGCGCGTTGAAACCCAGCAAACAGTCACGTTTTCCCGCGATAAAATCATAATCTCTAGTTATATGTTAAGAAGGCTCTTAATACATACAGCCAGTGATTTTTAGTGAAAAGAATTATGCAACATTTATTACCAATACGTAACTCTCTCATCTGCACCTCTGCTTCGCGGATATTGGCAGAATGTATTTGTGAAGAGTTGTCACTCATTTGACTGAGCCTATGATAATAAGGTTACTGCGACACCACACGTCTGTGATTTGCTGGTAGATATCCAAGACGTTGAGAGTTAAAAACAGCCAATCACTGACCATGAAGCAGAACTGCAGATGTGAACTTGAGACATTGAAACAAAATGTTTAATAATTCTTTTCACCAAAAATCACCAGCTTTAGCAAGGAACCAAGTGAGGAAAGACTACTTTCACCAAAAAATATATATAAATGTAGACTATCCAACTAATTAAAGTGGAAAATAACTGCTACTGCATAAATACACGTAAAATATTTTTCGATTATCGTACATAATTTTAAAAAATTAATACAGCATTTCATAAACAAATGTTTTAAACATGCTTATTCGTCCTTTTATAAAATAATTAAGTGATGGTTAATGCGTGTTTTTAATTTTTTGTAGAAATGCATAATGTAATGAACTTGAAAATCTTTGCTACCTTTATTGGTAAATTTGTTTTGTCATTCTAAAATCTCTTAAATAGTGATATAAAATGCACGCAAAATTAACTTACTTTCTGTAAAATATTATGGGGAAATGTAACTGGAACGAGAGAGATACACAGCCAGAACTTTACAGACGCAATGAATCACTGAAAACCTTTCCTTCAACCGAATTAGACCTAAAACTCGCAACCTGTCAATTGGGAGGCAAGCTCAAGGTCACTTCGCTCTCTCATATCGGCTGGCAGCGGGCCTGAAAGTTCAAACCAATACCGTCTCTCCGCCAGTCAAGTTGCATCGTCTTAGTGCTCTGTCTCATTAACTGACGCGGTGAGTAAATAAGCATTTTTCTTCACTACTCGCTGAAAGTAACACACATTACTGGAACCATAACTGCAGACACACACACAAATATTATTTTTTCTCTAAGGTCCCCTATTTACACCTAAATACTGACTTATTTTAAGTATTGATCGCATATTTACCATATATATATATATATATATATATATATATATATATATGTGTGTGTGTGTGTGTGTGTGTGTGTGTGTGTGTGTGTGTGTGTGTGTGTGTGTATATTAGTGGCAACTTTATTTTAAGTATAGGTTGTCCACGGTAACGTGAGTACTTGTGAAGAGCATCTGGTCAATAATAACATTATTAAATTTTTTCTGCTTTGTTTTGGCCGCAAGCATTCATTTTTTAGTAAGCGGTATACTTTTTTTTTCAGAACAATTCGTGCTGATGTCTTTGATTTTGAACCACTTTTACTCTTTTTAGATTTGGAAAAAGTTTAGAGATTATGTAAATATATCTTCATCTTCTACACAAGGACATCAACACAAACCTAAAAAAATACCCGCAAAACCGTCAAAATTACGTTAAAGTGGTGAAATCATGTTTGATATTTTTTAGTTTTTTCAGCCAACTTGTACATAATTGAATATGTGTTTATTCCGAATAACTATACCAGTTGCATTTAATGAATGATGAAGAATGTGTAGTTAAATTTTATGCACACATTTTTTGTAATCAGTTTGCTAATATTACACCAAGTATTGTAAACGTTTCTGTAGATAAAACAGCCTTTCAGTGTTAGTTTGTTTCCTGGCATCATAAACGGTTTTCTTCCTGCGGGTTTTGTATCGTGTTCGTATTTGGCTTTTGCAGTTATTTCGCTACTTGACGATTTTTTTTTTTTTTAACACAGCAAAGTTTCTCTTTTCAGACAGTTCTGTACCTTGTATAATACGTTGTCGTATGAACCTTATTACAAGTGAAATAGTGAAATCGTTAGAAATGAAAATGTGTTTTAAGTTACGCCAATACTTACGTAAATATACCTGAGAACCAAAATTAATAAATTTCAGCTGCCAACAGCTAAAAGTTTTAATTTTTGCTACAAATATACATAGAATTATTTTCTCTACTTCGCCGCAGTGTTCACGTGTATGTATATGTCAGGAGTTTCTTCCCCAGAGGTTGGTACCAGAAGTCTTCAGTTAACCGTGAACCAGTTGAAACGTTTATCTGACACAAGGTTACTTATGTAAATGGATGCAACGTTTAGCCAAGAAGCGTTTAGGAACAAGTTGCAAACCAGGTTTTGCATGGAATATATATAAACATTAAACGAAGTTTAAAACGTTGGAAAATGGGGGGGGGGGGGATTTATTCTTATAGTACTTGGTTGTCAGAAGTCTACATTAAGTCGTTAAGAACGCCGCCTGCCTTGAGTGGTTTTGTGCGTTAGAGGCTCAGAAGAGACGGAATCATAAGGGTGACCTTTAAACGCGCATCAAATACCGCATCGCCACTACGAGCTAAGTGCTGAACTATCGAGCAAGATTCCCGCTTATCCATTTTCACTACGAGACTTTAAAGCCGTTACAATATAATTTTACTACTGGGACGTGTGTAAAGTTTAGGGCACTATTCTGAGTTTCGCATGCACCCGGTTAGTACATTTTGAAGTACGGAAGTCTGAAAAGGCCGTTTCTAGCCACGTTGGAGGGCTTCGAAACAGTATTTAATGAGCATGGTGTCAGCAATGAAGTTTTATAGTTGTCCATAGTGTTTCCTTTTCGTACACTTGCGTAGTGCGCACGTGTGGTACAATTTCGTAAAATACGTATTCCCTCCTCATTACAACACATTTGAAACACGTGGTGGGAAGACATCGCCTCTGAATTTTTAATTGCCGTTAAGTGTTTTAGCAATACGCGTTTATTGGTAAAAACTGGTACACATGTTCCTAGTGTACCTACTTACGAAAAGAAAACACATTTAAGGAAAGAATTACTATGTTCTTTCAAAACATCACGCCGTATGGTAATACTTAGAGAAGGTGATTTATCGAGTGGAATGATTTATGCCGACGTATACTGCAAATCAATGTAGCATCCTGCGTCAAGTATTATTGGCGGACGGTTATGTAGCACGTTGTAGTTGTTTACAGACGAATCTCAGACGTACAGTATAGCGCACCAGAGTTATCATTGGCCCAGTTAAATAGAGACTCACCAGTAACGAAATAAAAGTGTCAGACATGAATATATTACATTGAAGCCTGGCTAACAATCAACTTTACCCGCGATAAATCACCTTCTCTAATAATAATGTTTCTAAATATAGTGAAATATCAAAAGGATTTTTCATGCTACTGTGTTTTGCAAAACAGTACAGCGGCCTGCCTGTGGTATGACACGATGATGGTTATAGTTGTTTAAAGAAGAATCACAAATATTCAATAGCGACACACCAGAGTGATCATTGGCCATTCAGATGGGGAGACTGCCACTAACGAAACAACGTCAAATATGGACGTTATATCGAAGCGTGGCAAACAGGCAACTTTTCCCGCCAAGGGCCGATCCAGGGGGGGGGGGAGGCAGGAATGGACATTTTATGCATAGGTTGAGACGATGGTTTATCGCGGAATAACTTGACTGTTTGCTGATTTCAACGTACGTTCAGCTTGTGAAAAGATTACTGTATTTCGCTTGTATGTAGAGCTGTTACCCTATTTGACTATGTCAATAAATATTCCTCTATTGAAATATTCTATGCCTATTACTTGTCTGCAGAGAGCTGCGTTGTACAAACCCAATAATAAGTGTTAGAATGAACTACAGTGTTTTCAAAGGTATGTTGGCACAAACAATTTTCGCGAAATATGAATAGTAAACCCTTAAAATATTAGAAACGTTTAAAGAAATACAGTCAATTTTTTGTTTAGGAAACGCTTTTAATATCTACAATTTTTCACGTTAAATACCCCTACTTTGACTCGAGGTGTGATAATATTTACATATTAAGGTATTCTCTCCCCTCCCCCACTTACAGCTTGATCCGCCCCTGTTCCCGTGAAAAGTCCCTCAGAATAAATAAAACAATCTTTTCGCACACACATTTCTCAAAATCCGCTACTCTGAAAGACACGAACCTCATCAGTGTTCTTTGGTACAGTCTTTCCAGCAATAAAATATACATGTTCGTCGCTAAATCGTGTAGTCCCAGCGGTGCAACTGAGACACTGCGTGCATAGGAACGATGTGCCTCCCAGATCTCATAACAACGTGAGTTAAGCGACGACGACATGAATACCTGGTATCTTTGTACAAAATCAGGTTTGTATTTATCACTGCGTTACCCTTACGATATGACTTCGTAAAAATAAAACTGTACAGAAGAGACAAAAACATTGTTTTTAATTCGAAGTTAATTCCGCACTTCAAACAAAATGTTTACTGATAAAATTGAAGTAATAGCCATTTTACCCAGACGGAAGTATATAGACTACTATTGGATTCACGAATTATTCGCTTCTCGCAGTCTCATATAGTACATTTGCAAGGATGCTGTTAGTTGTTTGTAGGTAATGTAGATATATGAGCTTTAAGTAGTCGATGGGTTTATTACTTTTGTTTAGACTGACAAAAATGGAGTTAACATATTTCTCTTGAGGTTTCGGGGTAACGAATTGCGTTTTAGTTTCGTTAATATTCGTTTACAACAGGATTTAACCTTCACATAAATAATTGTTTGCGTGTTTTCAATACATTTCCTGTCTACCTTTGTATTTGTTTTTGTGTTATCATCGTGCAGATGCTACATAAAAACAAAATTCGCACAATACCGTCATCAAGGACGTTGAAGGTCGATACGTATGGTTGTTTGAATATTTATTTTTTTCGCTTCTGTCTGTGGCGTGCAGCTGGGTTGTTATTTCTCAGTATTCTTCAGAATTCCATCCACATATCAGGTTTTTTAGAATATTGGCCCTCCGCCAACCTTCAAGTCCAGTCGTACAACAGGACGTTTCCTAATGGACATAATACACCCGTGTAGGTGCCGATAAGCTGTATATGCTCTTAGATATTTCATTTTACGACCGTCTCTCTTTGCATCGTGTAGTTCACGGGCGATGACTGGAGAATTTTTTTTACAGCCACCTTTCTCGCAAGTTACTCCGATCTAAGCATAAGTACACGATACGTGTTTTTATTTCGACGTAGTAGTTTAACTGCGTATGGTTTATGCACGTTTAAAAACAATGCATCTTTTGTGTAGGTTAGTTGCGATCATCACATTATGACGGAAAATCGCGTACAGCTGTTAAAAAAAAATAAGAAAAGTAACTCGATAGAAGTTTATAGTCATACAGGTCTTTTACTTTTGAGTAATTATTACTTAAACCATGATTTTAGAATAAACTTAAATAAAGCTCATTAGTAGAGACACTGGAAAATCGCGAAAATATTTAATCTCAAATAAACTGTAGTATATTAACCATGACACTTGTGAACAGTTTTGGGACAAATTACACACGCTGCGTTTTCAAGCTGTGCATTTTTGAGTTTGTTGAAGAGAGAAACAATGCTTCAAATAAACCTTAGCGAATGTCGATACGAAACAGTCAGTGTTATATACAGTATGTTGGAGCCTAGCAAACAGTCAACTATTACAGCGTTTTCCAGTGTCTCTACTCGTTAGTGACTAAACAAATGTCCAACGAAAATTGTATCATGTCGTAATTTTTTTGCACATTTATTCAAACAACTTGTCTTTAAAATTCCTTAAATTTCGTATCTTCCCCCGAGTTACCGTACATAATAAAACGGCTGTTACGGCAATATTATTTCGATTATTTGTGCTTAGTCAGATAGACATTTGTTACTTCTGAAACTATAAAGCCAAGTATGACTAAGTGACAATGTTTATAAATTTGTGTCTTTCGCTAACCTCGTGATGCAATGCTGTAAAATGTAAGTAACAGAACGAAATCCTTTCTCTTTAATATTGAAAAATAAATAAATAACGCTTTTAATGTGCAACCTCATCTTAGATGTTTTTATGTGGAAAAAAACAGTCAGTTTTTGTCCGTCGATTGAGCTATTTTTTTATCGAATACATGTGTAGGCCTACATATTTCACTCCCTACAATGTGTGTACTTTTGGTGCCCACAATACTTTACCCCCCCTTTTTTTTTTCATTGTATTACTGTAGCAACTACAGTTGCGTTTAAAATTAGTACAGTAATCATTAATGAGTGTATCAAAAGAGTCAATATTGACTCTTGACTTACTTGACTCCTCCTGGAGAGAGCTGAGTCAATAGCAAAAACGCTACTAAATGCAGCCCTATGCGTGTGGTATCACTGTATCAGTGTGCAGCCAATGAACAGCTGCTGTCGTCTTGAGTATCCATATAGTCTACAGGTCAGTGAACCATCAAAGTTTTGTGTGGAACTTGTCCTATTAGACTAACCTCCTTCTGTCAGCAGCTTCTGATTAGCGATTGACTTTCTGCCGTTTTGCTAGAGCTAGTGATTTTTGTTGAAAAGAATTATGCAACGTTTTGTTTTAATGCCTCATGTGCACAGCTGCAGTTCTGCGTCATGGTCAGTGATTGGCTGTAATTCGCGTCTAATAAAATGTAGGATCACAAGGGCGCCACCTGCCGCGGCTCAAAATTGACGGAGCTATAAGGACGACCTTGAAGCGCGCATCAAATGCCATATTGCCACAGCGAACCAAACGCGCAAAAATTGCGTGCAATATTCGCTGCTAAAAAATTTTCACTATGGGAATTTATACTGTGACCATATAATTTAATAGTGGAATATCTGTAGCAAATGTCAGTGCGCGTCTCAATCTGTAATTCACATATATTCTGTTAGTACATTTTGAAGTACGGCAGTCAGACTATGGCTATGTCGGAGGGCTTCGAAACAGTGCTTTTTAATGGCATGAGATCTTAAAAATAACAATGCGACCTATTCCGAAGTATTTATTCTTTTCGTACAATGTGCGCATGTGGAATAATTCCGTGAAAAAAAATCCTGTTTGCGAATATCCTGTACCGCATTTTCAGCGCGTGGCAGGCGGTGCCCTTAACGTAAATATCAGGCGAGTAGCTAATTCTAAAGTTACTCTTATTGCTTCATTGTTTCCGGACGTGAAGTATTGTTACACATTTGCGGTTGCATTAAAATGTGTTCGTAAACAGATGAAATTATAAAATATTGTACTGTTGTTAGATGGCAGATTTGTAGAACCACGAGTTTGTCGCTAAAATATATTTTGCAAAATTCTGTTTTATTGCCTTACGAGCACATCGGCAGCTCCCCTTCGTTGTTATTGGCAGCTGGTCTTTTTTCATACACGTCTCTCATTTGACTGCACCAATCGGTATAAGGTTATTATGACACAATACGTTTGTGATTTGTCAGTAGAACGCCATGACAAGTGAAAGATACAACATCCAATCACTGATCCTGAAGCAGAACTGCAAATGTGCACATACGGCATTGAAAGAAAAGCTCCAGAAATAGCGTAGCAAACAGTTGTATTTTCCTGTGATAACACAGCAGCCCTACTTGTTGTTCTGGCGGGAAGATTTTCCAAAGAACCACAAAGATGGTCGCAACCACACTGTAAAAAATTATTTTAACACGCCGATGTCTCTGAGAGTTAATAGCGCTCTGCACCCAAAAATTAGTATTTTTAAGATTGTATCAAACACCGTCCAACACTTCACAGTACATTAATAGTAATTTCCGGAAATAAAATATTTTTCTCGTCCATAGTTTTCGTGTATGCTTACATGTGTAAAAGTAGCGATTTGACTATTTTCGCTGCTTACCGGAAGTAAAAACTATTCAAACGATACGAATGAAATAGTTTAGAGTGAAAGTACATGTACTGAGATACAGAAGGACGCCTTTTTTATTTCACGTAAAAATTATGTTTTTAATAATACAGGTAGGTACTCAAACATGCGCGATAATTTAGGTATATTCAATATATATATTTTTAATACAAAGAATTTTTACGTAATACTACAAAGATGCCATTATGTAAGCTACTCTAAATGATCTCTATCCTATCATTTGAATAGTTATTACTTTGAGTAATTAGCGAAAATAGTCAAATCGCTACTTTGACATATGCGCTTGCGTGAAAACTTTGGTACCGAAAAATATTTTATCTGTGGCAAATTACTACTGTATTAATGTAATGGGTAAGAGTTGCACTGTGTTTGGTACAATTACAAAATTATGAATTACTCGGTGCAGAGCACCCATAAGAAAGTGAATGGTAATCAGTCAACGAACTGTATATAACTAGACATTTATAGTAACAATGCTAAATTACAAGCAAAAGTATGTTTAGTGTTCCCGTACTGCGCATGGGTTAAAAACTTCCAATACTTAAGGACCCCTGTTTTTTGCGAGAAGAATTTTGCCCCATTGTGTTTCGTTGCCGTAAGTTTACATCTGCAGTTCTGCTTCGTGGTCAATGATTGGATATTTTATCTCTCACGAGCCTAGGGATTCTACCGGCAAATCACAGACGTGTGGTGTTCCAGGAACTTTATTGTGTTTGGCTCTGTCAAATGATACACGGCTCTTCATATAGACACGATGCCATTAACCACGAAGCATAACTGCAGATGTGCACGTATGGCACTGAAACAAACTGGAGCAAAATTGTTTTCGCAAAAAACAGGGGTCCCTACTAATACTATTTAGGAAGGTGTTTCTTCTGCTTTTTCCAGTACAGCGCTGTACCCTGTCGTAAAGGTTAGTTAGACTTTCCCCGCTCGCCTCCATGTTTGTACGAACGCAGACCACGCCGGGGAACAATCGGCCAGGCCGTGTATCTGGCTCAAGGCATTCAACACGAGTGCCTCGTCGATCACGTCATCGCGGGCATGCTCGCCGATTATCGGCGCTTTTGACCGGGCGAAATTTGAATCCGGGACCGCGCCACAGTCCGCGCGAAATTGCGATTGCTGTTCTGTTTGTTGACTCGCGTTTCGCAATTCGGGTCAGCGGCATTGTTGTTGATCTCGAACACGGATCTGCCACAGGTGTCTTGGGGGGTGAGGTGGGGGGTGGGGTGGAGCGACCCCGGCCAGT
Source organism: Medauroidea extradentata (assembly GCA_003012365.1). NCBI lineage: Eukaryota > Metazoa > Arthropoda > Insecta > Phasmatodea > Phasmatidae > Medauroidea > Medauroidea extradentata. The sequence continues at coordinate 50,347 of PNEQ01008524.1, read as the reverse complement.
CGCGGACCAACATTTAGCGGAGAAAATTACTCACCTGAACCATGTTCATGGACAGACTCCACCGCGAGCGAATATTGCTCGTTCGCACGAAACCCACAATTAAAATCAAATCAACTCAAGTACCTGCTTTTGTCAACAAACATGTAACCAGGGACACAAGATAGAATTGAAAAGAATATAAATTTGTGTCACTTTCGCAACTACTCCTCGACTTATTTGACATCTCCTAGAGAACCTTGCACCAATAATAATAATAAAAGTACCTGAATCCCTGTTAGGGATCTGAAAATGTCGCGTTTTCATTTGGGCACAACCTTAAACTAAAACAACTTTATGTTCCTGTCAATTTCGCGATTCACCCTAGACTAATTTGAGGCGTCCTGGCCAAAGCTGAGTTTGTAATGAAGAGTCAATAACATGCGGACCTAATCATGTGGTTTCACTGTGTCATCGAGCAGCCAATGAGAAATTGCTGTCGGCTCGAGCACACAGATATTTGTGGAGGTTGACCTACAGGTCAGAGAATTTTTTATGGTCTCTACCAATCGTGTGTTATCATTGCGTCAACGAGCGGCCAATAAACAGCCTCTCTCTCTCTCTGCCGGATACTTAGCTATTCTTGGAAGTTAGCCTACAGATTGGTGAACTAGTGACTTTTTTCGGTATATATGGTATATATGTATTACTAGAAGTGTGATTTATTAGAAAGGATGATTTATCGCGGGAAAATTTGACTGTTTGCTGGGTTTGAACGCTCGTTCAGTTTACCAGAGGGTGACTGGCTTTCGCTTGTACGTGAAGCTGTTGCTCAATTTGGCTGAGCCAATAAGAATCCCGCTGTTGTAACATTTGATGCCTATTATTGGTTTGCAGACAGCTACGCCGTGTCAGACGTACAACACCCAATCATTAGGGACACCTGTTTTTCGCGAAAAGAATATTGCCCCACTTTGTTTTAGTGGCTGACGTGCACATCTGAAAGTCTAATTCGTGGTCAGTGATTGGATAATTTAACTCTCACGAGTCTAGGGATTCTACCGGCAAATGACAGACGTGTGGTGTTGCAGGAACGTTATTTTAGTTGGGTCAGTCAAATGAGATACAGCTCTTCACAAAGACACGCTGCCAACTGTCATGAAGCAGAATTGCAGATGTGCACGTAAGGCACTGAAGCAAACTGGGGCAAAATTCTTTTCGTGAAAAACAGGAGTCCCTAGTAATCATATGTGTTGTAATTAACTACAGTGTTTTCAAAGATACGTTGACACAAAACTTTTCCGCGATATACCATCCACTTTAATGATTATTTCTCGTTTTCATACTAGGTCAGGTTGAAAGCCAAGAATGTATACTACACAGTCACTTCTACACATGGTTGGTCGACAGCTGTTTTGACAATTGCAACCATCAATGAATAACGAAGTATAGTAATTCGGGGTGAATGTCACGTCTCAAACCTAGGGCACAGACTAAATAGCAATACAGACGTGACATGATGTGGCGGCTCATTTGATACGGGCGAACTTCGCTGCTTATTGGCTGCCTGGGGTTATTGGTTTCTGTTTGGCTCCTGCATGTTACGGCAGGTTTCCGATTGGCCTAGCTGTCGGCTAGCCAAGCAGCCGCTTTACGCTGATTGGCGGCATGTTTTACCGCCATGTTTCTGGCCAGGGAAGCCCTTTTACTGGCGTGTGTGACTTGAGTTCGCCATCCTATCGGCAATTTCACTTCTGTATTCCTAAATATCCTGTGCCTAGGGCAATGCATAGGGACCCCTGTTTTTCGCGAAAAGAATTTTGCCTCACTGTGTTTCGGTGCCGTACGAACACATCTGTAGTTTTGTTTCGTGGTCAGTGATTGGATATTTTAACTCTCACGGATCTTGGGATTCTATCGACAAATCACAGACATCTGGTGTTGCAGGAACGGTATTGTAATTGGCTCAGTCAAATAATAGCAATAGACAAGCTGCCAATAACCATGAAACAGAATTGCAGATGTGCACGTAACGCGCTGAAACAAACTGCGGCAAAATTCTTTTCGCGAAAAACAGGGGTCCCTAGCAATGCATATTTCGCGGAATGAATTTTGCTCCAGTTTGTTTCATTGCCTTACGTGCACATCTCAAGCTATGCTTCATGGGTATTGGCGGCCTATGTGTGTGTTAACTGATGTTCCCCATTTGACTGTGCCGGTCACAATGAGGTTACTACTACATCATGCGTCTGTGATTTTAGAATAGAAGCCCAAGACACGTGAGAGTTTTAAATGTCCAATATCATTGGCTATAAAGCAGAACTGCAGATGTGCTCGTAAGACTTTGAAGTAAACTGGGGCAAAAATTATTTCCGCGAAAGGTTCGTGACGCTAGCTTTACCCACTTGTATGGATTGAAGCCAATGGATAGTGAATTTTGCCCAGTGTATATACAGGACTGAGAAAGGCTGCTGAGGATGAATACGCGAAATTATCGTGCTTCTGCGTACAACAAAGGCCGAGATTTTGTCGCGAACAGATTTTTTGCTTCATTTGGTTTCAATGCATTTCGTGCGCTTCGGCATCGTGGGCAGAGCCAAGATTATGTGGCGGTAAGATTGTGCAATATTTGGTTTGAATGCCGTATGTGCACATCTGCAGTTCTGCTTCATGGTCAGTGATTGTATGTTTTGACTCTCACTTATCTTGGGGATCTACTGGCAAATCACAGCAGTATGAAGTCACAATAACGTTATTCTGAATGGTGCAGTCAAATGAGATACATGTCTGACCAAGACACTGTGCCAATAACTCTGACGCATAACTGCATATGTGCACGTGAGTTATTGAAACCAAATGGTGCAAGACATTTTTTGCCAACTGCATTTCCTTCGAAATTGTACGCTTGGTATGTATTTGTTGAGAACATCTAATACTGTTGGGTTTTGTTACCGGATTTCTGCGAATTTCAGCTAACTAAATGGTCACATGATTTAGCACACTATCTCACGCAACAGTAGATATGATTGTATGCCGCGAAGTTCATTTTTGCCAGTATGTTTCCCTAAACTCTGTTGCGTCTTGCAACATTTCTGATTTTAGAATGTTAAAATCTAAGGCGACAAAACACACATAATAACCCTGCCAATTTAACCAAAATTAACTGTAGCATTTACTGCTATTTCGTAGACAAAATTTTTTTCACGTTGAAGGGTAAGTGTGAAATTACTTTATCAAATATTACTCACCCATTTCGTTAGACGAATTTCGAAGTGATGTGAAATACTTGGCCAAAAACCTTAACTATACCAATATTTATTGGAATACGTTTATATTTTCTATAAAGCTGACTTGATTCAATCGATACATTTGAATTAAGACTTCAGTCCACAAAAGTTGCAGGTCAGGTAGGAATATTATTGTAGTGTTCGCCAACTACTACAACGGTGACTAGAACGGCTCAAAGACCCGGATGTGTGGCTAAAGCCATTTTTGCCTGTCGGAGCTGTTTACCGTCGTCTGTTCGAGGTTGTTTGTTACACTGACTCATTTACTGGCTAGTTTGTTGCCTCGTGTTATGCCTGGCTGATATTCAAATTGTGGAGCTGCGGGAACGTAGATGTATGATTGCTGCAGAAGATTCTGGTTGTTGGCCTGATACTCGAGTTTTACACGAGGACGAATGTGTTCAAGAAACGCTCATTTAACTCGCTTGGTAGGTTTGAATAGCAAACGAGGAACTTCGCCTGGTTCTAAAAGCCTTCAGCACTAAGGAAATTTAAACTTAACAACTTTGGACCCGTAAAAATTCATCATTTTATATTTGTGGCAAACACTGTTCCACTTTTACACATCAGATAAAAAGTCGTTTACCCGAATAAAGAAAATTTAGATCCCATAGTTTTAGCATCATCACATATCAAAGTCACATAGTGGCAGTTGCGGCGTAGCCAAAATAAGAAATAAATAATTAACTCGCAAAAAAAATTATTCGTATTGGTACTAAATGATATAAGCTACTTCAAGACTTTTTTGTAAACACAAAGAGATGCATTTTAGTATTTTTTAAAAATTGATGAAAATTAGTACATTTTTGCATAACTTTGACTTTTGTCTACTACTGAAATTTTTAAAAACTTTTGTCAAATATGTCATAAAATGCATTGATACACTGACTTTCAGTTCCTGTAATTTTAAATTAATTAGTTAATGACTTTTTTGATTTTGGCTACACCGCAATGGCCATTTTTTGACTTTGATGAGTGATTGTGCAAAAACTATGGGGCCTATTTTTAATTTTATTTTGGGAAATGTCATGTTATCTTATGTGTAAAAGTTGAACAGAGTTTGGAACATATGTATAAAAAAATGAAATCTTACGGGTCCAACCCCGTAACGGAAGTAATTTATTTGCACAGCAGGCAAAGTTACAGACGGCTAAGTCATCATATATAGAGCAATGCGACAAGATTTTTTTACAATTTTGTGTTGTGCCGTACGTGCACATTCGTGGTTATTGACAGTGTCTTGGTTCAGACACGTGTCTCATTTGACTGCGGCCGTAAGAATGCGGTTACTCTGACAGTAACTTATACGTCTGTAATGCTCCAGTAGAACCCCAACAAGACAGGCGAGTGTTAAATCATCCTATCACTGGCCATAAAGCAGAGCTGCAGATGTGAATATGACACTTAAGGTGGGGCATCAGTCGTCATATTGGATTGTTTTATTTGTTCGTTTTTTTTTTTAATTCAGAGAAGAAAAGTGTAACAATTGAGATTATAGCGTAAATTCTATTTATCTTACGCTACAGTAGAAGCATCGCAGTTGAATTTTTAACGTATATTTAAGCCGTAATTAGTCAAACAATTTATTTTATATTCTTAATTTTATGTGACTGATTGCGGCCTAAATATATGTTAAACGTTGAACTGCGATTATTGTATTGCAGCGCAAGATAAATAGGATTCACGCTATAATAGCACATTTTACACTTTTCTTCTCAGAATTAAAAAAAAAACGAACCGATAAAATAATTCAATATGGCGACTGATGTCCCTCCTTAAGAGGGCGTGCTAGATAAATGAGCGCTGAGTTCTACAGTTGAGACCTACGATTTTTAAAAGTCAGTATAGAAAAAACTACAAAACAACAATCCTAGATAATGATGTTTTCCAACCTTATGAGCAAGCTTTTACCCAGAATGATTAATTTCTTAAGCGCGTTCTCTTGCGCCGTAATTAAATGTACAAGATTTCGGCGTCAGAGATTGTTCTTCAGAAATACGTTACTCGAAAAACATTGTTGCTCAGAAAGTTGGCAAAAACTAATGTCTAGGACTGCTGTTTGTTTCATTTTTGCAAGTTGGCTTCGAGAACCCTACAATTCTAATCTGATTGTTTTAGCGCTGAGTTATACACAACGCACGCTTAAGTTAAATGGTACTAACATGTCTTCGTCTTAAAATTGTAGCTATAATCATGTAAACAAAATATAACATGCTTTTTAACGGTAAATCGACATACGTTGCGACCTGGAGGACAAATATAAGTGATTACGTGTTAAATGATATTCAGTGGGACTTATCACCTGTCGAACCAACAGTATATGCTATGCCACAATTGACTTTTTTTATTAAACTCTGTGCGGCCCACTTATATATAGAATCTTTTGGGGTGATTTTTCAGTAACCCGAAAACTGTGACAGAAGTATTTCCGTTCTCCAAATACACCCAAAAACACCTACTCGTAATTTATTTTTACGCATTTTAATTCCTGTAGGGTCTAGTAGAGTATTCCTCATCTCGATGAAGAAATTTATTTATATCAATCAGTAAGTGACATCGTGAAAGGGTCATTATTAGATTGAGTGATTTATTACGAGAAACTGTTTGGATTCCAATGTAGTTTTGATGTATCCGACGTAAATTTTTCGTTAGTCATGTGTTTCCGTTGTACGTATTAAGGCCACTGATCATTGTTGTACATCCAGATAATTTTCAGTTTGTTATTCGTCTGCAAACAGTCAAATAGTGTCGAGAGTCCAACAAACTATTGTTCTGAGACTATTTGGCACTTTATATCTTCGAGATATTGTACTACCTCTAATCATGCACGATAAATGTGTATACTTTGTTAATCATAACTGTTCTTCATTTGATCGATTGGCTAGTTGTGTTAATATTATTGACTTTCTGCTACTTTATCTTACCAGCACAAAACAATGTATACATCAGTTATACTCAATCATATCCATATCATCTCGATTAATAAGCGGAGCGGAAATTTTTGGACAACACGCGATTAGACTACAGATATAAAATACGTTAGTGTCAACCAATACCCATCACATTTAAAAAAATTCCAATTTTACCGCAACAAGTAAGCCTATTTAGGTTGCACTGACCCTTTAACAAGTTAAGCAATGAAACTTGTAGGCCTACATGTTTGCAAATTAGAATTCATCCGTTCTGGCTCACAGGTTTTATAGTATTTTTCTAATTTTAAAGAGTTGTAGTTTTTATTTCATTTAGATGCTTGAAAGCACAATCTGTGTTACTGTTTGAACTATTCAGTGGCTAACATCTTGCTTTGATATAACCGTCCATGAACGGTGTTGTAACTTGTTACGTATATTCTTTTTTCACGGTAAACCGCTAAACTTATTCCTGGAGCCACGATTTTTGCATAGAAAATATGTTTGTGCCATTTGGTTTCAATGTCGTATGATCACATCTGTACTTCAGTCAGTCATCGTATGTTTTAACTCTCGTTTCTAGCCATTTTGAGAGGCCCGAAAATCATGTTTCTAACAAGAGGGCTGAATTAAATAAAAGCATAGAAGCGTTATTTCAAGCGTGTGTTCATTTCGCAGATAAACGTTATGTGAATAAGAAGTGGTTTCGCGTAAAAAAAGAATACGCGTGACACGATGCGACATCGCCCATGCGCCAGCCGAGGACTCCTTGTGGCGGGGGTGAGGTAGTTATGTAACATCGGGAAGTGAATGCGCAATTCTCGCTGCCAAGTGAGAAGTTGGCCGCCTCAAGGTCGCGGTCAAGGTCATATATCTCCTCCAAGACCCCGCCACCGCCAGTCGTATGGCGGGAAATTTCCTCTAGGTTCAACATTTCTGACGTACGTCCTAGTGCAAGGACAGCTCCAGAGAAATAAGGGGAAAGGGGAATATAGGTTATCCGTGTCTGCCGATGAACTTTACGCCTCACATAGGTTGTTTTTTGTCAACGAATAATTAGGGACACATGATTTTCGTGGAAAAAGTTTTGCATCAACTTTTTTCAGTGCCTTAGCTACACGTCAGCAGCTTTGCTTCATAGTTATTGGCAGAGTGTATCTGTGAAGCATAGTTTGTTATTTGAATGTGTCAGTGATGATAAGGTTAGTGAGACCCCATGCGTTGTGATTTGAGGGTCAAGACGCCGAGAGTATAAAAACATCCAATCATTGATCATGAAGTAATGCTGCAGATGTGACAATAAGACTCTGGAATAGGTTGGTGCAAAATTCTCTTCGCGAACAAAGCCGTCTTTAGTAGAAGATCGTGGCCTTATATTTGGCAACCTTGCCTGGAAGTGTCATTTTTAACATTTATGTTGTCTTTCCAACGGCAGTAGCTTCCTCTGATTCGCCTGTGAGTATGGCAGACTAACGAGTCAGGTACAGCACTAGCCTTTAGAGATCTTAAATAAGTAGTGACCCTGTTTTTCGCGAAAAGAAATTTGCTCCAGTTAGTTTTAGTGTCTTACGTGCACATCTGCAGTTATGTTTCATGATTATTGGCAGCGTGTTTAAGTGAAGAACCGTATCTCATTTGACTGAGCCAATTACAATAACGATCCTGCAATACAACACGTCTGTGATTTGCCGGTAGAATCCCAAGGATCTTGAGTGTTAAAATATCCAATCACTGACCACGAAGCAGAACTGCAAATGTGCACGTAAGACACCGAAACAAAGTGGGGCAAAATTCTTTTCTCGAAAAACAGGGATTCCCATAAATAAGTGTTAAAGTGACCCTTGTGTGCAGGATTGCCAGATCTAAGGCCGCAGCCTTCTATTAAAGACGGCTATGGTATTTCTTACCTAGGACATACAGGCTGTTCACGGTAAAGTGAACACTCATTAATAGAATATTCTGTCTGGGGCGTGTTTTACGCATATGTGGCTCTTACAGCTCCTGTAAGTAGGAAAAGAAAAACATCGCAAGTCCAGTGACCTTCATGTTAGAATCCACTATACTATGTATACTCAAACGTCGACCATTTGACCATTACCTGTTACTCACCGGAACAACAGATAATGAACGAATAGGCGGGGCTTGAGTGAGTGAGAGATTTTTGGTCAGCGCTGTCTTTAGCGCTGGTGAAGAGTGACATGATGTGAGTATGGAGCAGCACCGGAATGAAAGGGCGGGGGAAACGGGAGATCCCCGAGAAAACCCGCCGACCAGCGGCATCGTCCTGCACGATTCCCACATGCGATAATCCGGGAACCGACCCCGCCGGGAATCGAACCCGCCGGGGCTTGAGTATGAAAAGGACAGTGGATTCTTACATGCGAGTCTTTTATTTCGCGAAATATTCCTTTTCCTACCTATTAGAGCGACATTGATGTGCTCTATGAATGCCGCATCGCCCCCACGCACCAGACACTGAAATACCGTGCAAGTACGCCACCTAACAGTCTTTGCAATGGGACTTGAGTGATGAAACGTCTATAGCAATTTTCAATGCACTGATATATCTGAGTTTCGTATATATCCGGTTAGTGCATTTTGAGGCACGGTTGTTTGAACAAACATTTTCTATATGTTCTGTATGGCTTCCAAGCAGGCGTTTCTAATGTGTACAGAATCTTGTTTGTGACATTTCTCGCTCATGTGTAGCAATGCAGATAATTTAAATTTTAATGTGTATTTATTTAGAAAATATAACAATTTTATAGCAGTAAATATTTTACATTTATTGTTGGTACAATGTAGGACTACTTTAAACATGAGCGTAAACAGAAATTGTTTTCGGAGAATATTTTGATCTGTAACTACTCATTGTTATAGACCTGAAAATTTCGCGTTTTATTTTAGACGCAAGCTAGAATTCAATCAACTATAGGTCTGTATCACTTTCTCAATTGGCTGTTGACTTACTCTACACTACCTGGAAGTAATCGAGCCAATATTAAAACTGTAGTTGAATACAGGCCCATTTCACTGTGTCAGCGAGCAGCTAATACACATTTGCTGTCTGCACGATTTAACATATATGCTTGGAAGTTAGCCTACAGCTCTGTGAACCCGCAAATTTTTCCCGTCTCTACTCATGTAATATTGATAATCATCTGTGATTAATGTTTTTGAATGCTGGGATAGTAAAAAATTTGGTTATTAGCTTATTTTTTATAATAGAGAAGTTTGAACAGAATATAATGCAAACTTTTTAAGATACAAAAATAACCTATATTTCGGGGAGGGGGTTTTGTGCCCCTAAAACAATCCCTCTGGGTATGCCCATGTCTATAATTAGGCCTATGTATTTTAAATAAGATATTTCAGATGATTACTATATTCTGTGTGCTTTACCTAAGCCTACGAATTGAGAAGATATAGAACTGAACTGTACTACAGCCCATACCGCATACACGAGACCCCGCCAAAGGCGTTGTTACCGCCGAGCTGTGGTGTCGAGGTAGAATGTTTTCGCTATATGGACTGTAGAACAGTAGTACGACTGGGTTGCATAACTTCTCAGTCCATAGACATAGATGAAGCACAGTGTATAATTTTTTTTCTTAGACATTCACTTAATTCATCTAGCTTAGTAAAGTTGATTGTTTTATTAGAACTTAATAAGAAATTGTTAGATTTTTTTCACTCGAGGCTCATTTCCTTGTTTTTCCATTATTATATCATCATCATCATCACTGAATTCTAATATTCTTTGGTTTATGTCTCTGTTGCAGGTGAGTCTCGTTTCAGCATTGTGTTATGGCTGTTTTTGGAATATTTCTCTATCAGCTGAGAATTTTTGGCTGTTCTATTTCGTTTACTGAAGGTGAGTCTTTTGAACTGTGGTTGTGTACCGCTTTGGAATGTTGGTACATAATTTACCCACATAACCGTACATGACATAATAATAATCTCTAGGCTTTTGGCAATGTGTTGCAAATATTTATCGGGAAAAAATATACAATTGCATTCGATTTTTTATCTTTTTGGTTTACACCTATTTATTTTTCTTTTTTGTGTCAGAATGTATAAAATATTTAGTTTGTGGTATAGACTGTCTATGAACTGTACACAAGGTTTTAGTAGAATTGTATGCAGCATATACAATGTTTTACAGAAAATGCTAATTTGTGGACATAAGTTTGAGTACAACCAATGTTTCAAACATTGGTACGTCTGGCTTACTTCTACGGTTAATTCTACGTCTATCAGGGTGGCAAGCTGATAAACTGCGACTGGTCGTAGATAGACGTATAGTACGGGTGAATTGTCAAGCTACAACTTTTTTTTTCCTCGTAAAACTGAGTAATTTCTATGGTACATGCCAGTGAACAAGTGTAGAGTTATATGTACAGCTGGGGAACACAGACGATTGTTCAGTGTAGTTCACAGGTTGCGTGCCGAACGTGTAGGTCACCTACGGTAGGTAACATTTTTACAACCATTGCTTTACCCTGAAGATGAAGGTTGCCATCATTAAAGAAAGACGTAATTATCGATGGCAGTGACCCGGTGGTCTATAATTTTATCACCAAAAACAACGTGGTAAAGTTTATACGATTACGGTTATGTTTTGTCAAAAGTTTTAGATAGTAAAAAGATATCAGTGGCGTCTTATGTATAGGGCTGGTGATTTGTGATGATAAGAATCATGCAACATTATTTTGTTTCAGTGCTCTTATGTGTACATCCACAGATCTGCTTCATGGTCAGTGATTGGGTGTTTTTAACTGTCAACGTCTTGGGGATGTACTCTCAAATCACACACAGACGTGTGTTGTCGCAGTAACCTTATCCTCATTTGGCACAGTCATGAACGACACCTCAGTACAAATACACTCTGCCAATAGCCACGGAGCAGAGGTGCAGATGTGAGCGTAATGCATTGATATAAAATGTTGCCTAATTCTTTTCACCAGAAATCATCAGCTCTACTTATACAAAACAGCCCATTGTAAATTGTAAAAATGTTTCTTGTACTGTCATTGTCTCCAACACAGTATGACATATTGCTGCCTTTGTATGACTGGATAACCAATTTTTTTACATGTTTGAACTGTTTGCAGACGAAGCAAGGGGGGAAACTTGCGTTATTGCTAAGAACATTGGGCGTGTTATAATTCCACTGTGGTGCAATCTGGCTCAAAATCTGCGCTCCACCCACAAGATACCGATATTTCATCAGCCTCCTGGTACGCAGCGTTGTATCATAACTAGGGACCCCTAATTTTCGCGAAAATAATTTAGCCCCACTTTGTTTCAGTGACTTAAATGCACGTGGACGTCTTAGCTCTGACGTGTCTTGGTGTTTTACTGGCAAATCACAGACTTATGAAGTATAGTATCGTTATTGTGATTGGCAAAGTCAAATGAGAGACATCACTTCACAAAGACACGCTGCCAATAACCATTAAGTATAACTACATATGTACACATAAGTCACTGAAACAAAGTGCAGCAAAATTATTTTCGCGAAAATTCAGGGTCCCTGTTCATAATATGCGGAGGGTGAATCAGAGTGCGAGCGGTGCTTTCTTCTCGGAATAATTACCAAGCTCTCAGACCAGTCTCAGTTATTACGACTCTGCAGTCACGACTCTTGTTTCACTTACGTCGCTTATCAATCGTCGGCTCGTGCCGGCGTCCATTACCACGAGTACCGCCTTAAATACGCCGTAAACTGCCTGCCGCAAACAACCATCCATTACGTCAATAGGTCTATTTTAACTCTCAACCTCCTTGACAAGTTAAATACTATCAGACTCCTCCAGCCAACATGATCTTTACAAAAACACGGCCCATTATAAACTTGATAATTTATTTGTCTTGTTTCCTTACACAGTAATCTGCAGTTTCTGGCTAAATACTATCGAATTAAGAGTGTTCGTGTTTATAAATACATATATAAACCCTCAAAAATCATAGAAGTGTGTTTTATATATTCAGAAACTAATAACTGCACTAAAACTTATTTTTTTACAAGGAATGTACGTATAATAGGTGGAGATGATGGTATGTAGCGAAAAATGATTTGTACCGTCATACCCTTGAAAACACTGTAGTTTCTTGCAACACGTATGGTTTGGTTATATACGTCTGACACAACGTAGCTGTCATCGGACCAATAACGGGCATCAAATATACAATAGCGGGATCCTTATTGGCTCAGTCAAATAAGGCAGCAGTTCTACATACAAGTTAAAGCCAGTTTTCTTCTGGCGAGCTGAACGTGTGCAGAAATGCAGCAAACAGTCAAGTTTTTCCGCGATCTTCTGTAACAATAGGTTTATGCATGTGTGTTTAACAAGTATCTAATTTTATGTACGTAGTTTTTAATAATTTCATTTATTCAAAATCATGTCAATTGTGTGTGCGTTTTCTGACTGAAAAAACGTCAGTAATTTATATATATTTTTAATTTATTTTCCATATACCGATTACATCACTTTACATAAATACTTTTTATAGAATGGAAGACATCACACTCACATAAGCAAAGCTTGTGTGTTAGTGCTACTAAACAAATTATATATATATAGACACACACACGTTGGGCTCAACTTTTTATAATAAAATGTTGAGTTTACTGCTTATAAATGGACGATAACGTCCAGAGCACAACGAGCGCACTCGAGGCTTGGGAGCGCGCGACAGTTAGGCCCACTCTTGCTTGCGTATGAATTGCCTCATCGCCTCTAAGCGCCAAGCTGTTAACCTCGATGGCCCGCCTACATGATAGTAAAACCTGTTTCAAGCTGTTGACCAATATGAGGAATAAGTTTGCAAGCGTACTAAACAATCCCCACTGCACTATTCCAGGAAATGATAAACTATTTCAGAGGAACGTTCTTGAGTTCTTTAAAAACATCACGCACATAAAAGTCAGTCATAAAATTTAGCTAAACAGCCTTTTTTTTTTTATTCAGATGCGTATAAAAACGAGTAACCTTGATGGGTACGAAGCTATCCCACGGTAAGTCAGTTAACTTTGACGCAGATTTTCCAGTAACGAAGTGACGCATTAACTCTTATATTCTCAAGGTTTCATCTGGACGTCAGAAACATTGCGCGCCAACTGAGCGAGTCTAAGCTTGGCAAATAGGACAAGCGGTTTGCTACGATGGATTTCTCGAGGGATTCCTCGCGGTCATTAGCTCTGTAATGTAATATCGTGCATTTAGAACTTATTACCTCTCATAAAAATACTGCAAATATTAAAGTTAATTACCTGTGAGCTTAAAAAATACTTTTTTTTTTTGCAGGAACTTTCGTCGGAAGGAAACATTTTGATAAATATTACTAATTTTTGTACTGTAATTTGCTTACGTACTGGAAATAATTTGCTACAGCTAAGTTACTTCAATATTGTATGAGTAGAGACATGAATTTTGCCCCACTTTGTTCCAGTGCCTTATGTGCACGTCTGCAGTTCTGCTTCACATATATTGGCAGCGTGCCTTTGAACTGTGACGTTTCTCATTTGACTGTACCAATCACAATAAGGTTACTGTAACACCACACGTCTGTGATTTGCGTGTAAAACCCCACGACACACGAATGTCAAAACATCCAATCTCGGACCGTGAAGCAAGTCTGCAGACGTGCACACAAGTCACTGACACAAAGTGAGGCAAATTTCTTTTCGCGAAAAGTTCATGTCTCTATGTATGAGCTGTTAATGACACCCGCAGTGTTGCATTTTTTTTTATTATTTTAAATTATTTGGGATGCTATTCTACTGCGAAAAAAATTTATTGTTTGCTAGGCTAAAATTTAGTGTATTTATTTCTGACTCTGTTCTTTCGTTACTGGTGAGGGCCTTTTGACTGGACCAATGATAGTTCTTCTGCGCTACGAGTGAGCGTCTGTGATTCGTCCGTAACATCTTAACCATGCCTAGAGATGATTTATCGCGGGAAAACTTGACTGTATGATAGATTTCAACACACGTTCAGCTTACCAGAAGATTACTCGCTTTAAATCTTGGAACTGTTACCCTGTTTGACTGAGCCAATAAGAATCTCGATATTATAATATTAGATGCCTGTTATTGGTCTGCAGACAGCTACGTTGTGTCAGAAGTATATCACCGAATCATACATGTCACAAGAAACTACAGTGTTTTCAAAGGTATGTTGGCACAAAACATTTTCGCGATGTACCATCATATAAAACCATGCCAAATAACTATAGCCACTATTTTGTCGCGGAAGTATTTTTGCCCCACTTTGTTTCAGTGTCTCACGTGCACATCTGCAGCTCTGCTTCACGGTTATTGGCAGCGTGTCTTTGTTCAGACACGTCTCTCATTTGACTGCACCAATCAGAATAATATTATTGTGACGTACTGTACTATTGCAATAGCGTATGTACACATTTGTACAGTACGTTATTCTGTCCCGTTGAAAGAAACGTTCAATGACGTTAAGATTATTGTGACTCCGTACGTCTGCAATTTGGCAAGTCATGTAAGAGAAAATCGCCCAGTCTCAGACGATGTTGCAGAGCTGCATATGTGTACATTACGCATTGAAACCAAATGCTACGAAAATCTTTTCGCCTTAAAATTTTGGCTCTAAAAATACCTACGTTGGCAGAAAAAATTCTCGTGATTTTTCACCATCCATAATAATTATTTTTTTCGGGATAGTGAGGCTTCATTGAACTTTGGGCACACGGCAATTTCCATGCAAAAAAAACTCAGCCGCATACGTTAGCGAAAGCAGTAGCGGCCGACGGATTGTTGTCAGGCAGGGCTGCAGAGAGTCATAGCTAGGGCCACGATTTTGTCGCGAAAAAATTTTTGCCCCACTTGGTTTCAGTGACTCACGTGCACATCGGTAGTTCTGTTTCAAGGTTATTGGCAGCTTGTCTTCGTTCAGACACGTTTCTCATTTGACTGCACCAATCAGAATAAGATTATTGTAAGTCTGTACGTCTATAATTTGCCAAGGCCAGTGAGAGTAAAATCATCCAACCACAGACGATGTAGCAGAGCTGCAGGTGTGCACATGACGCATCGAAACCAAATGTTGCAAAAATCTTTTCGCCATAAAATCGTGGCTCTAGTCATAGCTGTTCGCTCCTGATGAACACGACTTTGGGTAAATTTGTCACGTGTCGTAAGTATAGGCGATGATATTCGGTGAAAAGAATTATGAAACAATTTGTTTCAATGTCTCACGTTCACATCTGCATCTCTGGTCCGTAGTTATTGACAGCGTGCGTTCGTGTAGTGACGTCACTCATTTGACTGAGCCACACTCTAAATCTGAATTAGTGAATATTCACTCATTCACGCCGATGGATGGAGCAATTTCAACTAATTGAATCAGTGAGAAACCACTGTGAAATCTGTGACTATTCACTGATTCCAATAAAGAGTGCAAGCATTCCACAAGTTAATTAGTGAATGTCCACAGATTTTCCAGTAATTTTTTACTGATTCAAAAAGTGAAAACTGTTCTTTGAAAACAACTGGAAAAAACTGTGAATATTCACTGATTCACTTGTGAGATGTTGGTACTCTGAAAGGAAATAAGTGAATATTCACTTAATAAACAGTGACTATTTTCACTGATTCAAATTGTTGAAACTGCTCGATCCATAAACGTGAATCAGTGAATATTCACTAATTCAAATTTAGAGTGCAATGAGAATAACGTCACTGCAACAACACCCGCCTGCGATTTGCGGGTACATCACAAATAAGTTGAGAGTTAAGAACAGCCAATCAGAGCTGCAGATGTGCCCGCGAGGCACTGAAACAAAATATTGCATAATTCTTTTCACCAAAAATCATTGCCTGACTTTACAATTCAGCTGCATTGTTACTAGCTTGTAAATTATGTCACTTGTTTTCTCACATTTCGTTTTAATTAAAATCATAAACAATATTTTTTTTTTTCATTTGAGAATATTTTTGCTGCTCAGTCCTGATTATATAAAGTTCTTGTAAACTAACACCGTTTTTAGATGCAGGTAACATTCACGAAAATAATTTTGCCCCCAGTTTCACTGCATTGCGTGCAGAGCTGCAGCTACTCCGCATGGCCAGTGGTTTTATTCACAGCGTCTTATTAGAGTCCTACTAGCAAATCACAAATGTGTTCTGCCGCAGTAATCTTACTCCGATTGGCACAGTCAAATAAGATAAGTTTCTGTACAAACACAATTGTCAATAAAGTGGAACTGCAGATGCGCGCGTGAGGTATTAAGTTAAAACAAGCTGGCAGTTCAAAAACCTTTTCGCGGAAATTTCCCGCCTAAATTGTGTGTGTATGTGTGATGTCCCTGATATAAGTGTAGCTATTTTGGTGGGATGATAGGTAGGGACCCCTGTTTTTCGCGAAAAGAATTTTGCCGCAGTTTGTTTCAGCGCCTTACGTGCACATCTGCAATTCTGTTTCATGGTTATTGGCAGCTTGTCTATTGCTATTATTTGACTGAGCCAATTACAATACCGTTCCTGCAACACCAGATGTCTGTGATTTGTCGATAGAATCCCAAGATCCGTGAGAGTTAAAATATCCAATCACTGACCACGAAACAGAACTACAGATGTGTTCGTACGGCACCAAAACAAAGTGAGGCAAAATTCTTTTCGCGAAAAACAGGGGTCCCTAATGATAGGTAGAGAGGAAGGTGTATCGCGAAATTTTGTTTGTGCCAACATACCCTTGCAAACACTGTATTTTCTTGTGACATGTATGATTGGGTGATACCATAACCGTCTTTAGTAGAAGGCAACAGCCTTAGATCTGACAACCCTGCCAGGAAGGTTCATTTTAACACTTATTTAGCTCTCCACAGACAATGGCTTTGCCTGATTCGTTATTGTGCCCTCATATAAGCGAATCAGGGGAAGCCACAGCCTTTGGTGAGACAAAAGAAGTGTTAAAATGACCCTTCCTGGCAGGGTTGCCAGATCTATGGCCGCGGCCTTCTACTAGAGACGGCTATGGTGATATACGCCTGACACAACGCAGCTGTCTGCAGACCAACAACAGGCATCACGTATTACAATATCGGGAGTCTTATTGGCTGTGTCAAATAGGGCAACAGCTCTACGTACAAGCGGAAGCCTGTAATATTTCCATAAGCTGAAAGTACGTTGAAACCCAACAAACAGTCAAGTTTTCCCGCGATAAACCATCGCCTTTAATGATATGGAATTCGTTAGCGAGTGTTTGATGCAATGGACAAGAAGTTATATAACATATCCATACACTACTGGAAAAAGAAAACTTATTTTCAAACACATTATTTTTATGTTGCGTGTAGTGTCACACAACCATTTATAAGGATTTTAGTGCGTTTACCTAGGACTTAAAAATCTAATTGCTGATGGTTACAAAACACTTAACATAAAGAGACATGCTGTTGGAAGATGGTTCGTTGCGTCTTTAAGCCGGTTGCGTAGAGATGCACCTCCGACAGAATGTTTCCTGCATGCAAACACTTGCACGGGTCTTCCCATAGAATCTAAAAAAAATATTGGTACTTATTTCAAGGATAGCCTGTACAAGGCAAAGAAAATTAACAACAGTCTTTCTTCGAAGAAGACAGATTTATATTATAGAGAGATGAGAAGACTAGGTGGAGTTGTTGGAGGTGGAGAGATGATGCAAGATGTAAAGTGCAGTCACCTCATACATCTTTGGAAGACGTACGTCACGATAAGATTAATTGCAAGTGCCGGCTGGATGGATTAATAAACAGGAGGCCGAAAAACCACCCTACAGATTCTTCTTTTACATCTTTAAATGATATGTGTTTGAAGATGTATGATCAGCGAATAAAAAAGTTGTGTGTCTGCGAGAAAATCTGCGAACATGAGTGAGAGAGTTAGTTTCCTGTCATAATAAACACAAATTAGCCACACACTTCTGTTTTCCAAGATAATAATTTAAAAAGGTCTGCTTACTCTAGTAAGAGTAGGATATTTTTACATCACCTTAAGTCTTACCAGGAACATTATCTTTGTTCCATTTTTATCCTGCCTACTGAGTTGGCGCAATAGCAAACACTATAAACTCGCTTTTGGAGAATCCTGGGTTCTGTTCCCATGTCCGGCCATTGGTTTCCTAAGGTTTTCCGAAATCACTCAAGGTGATTGTTGGTCGTTTAACACTTCATTTGTCTTGCCAAAGGATGTGGCTGCCCCTGATTCGCCGGTATGCAGGGCAGAATAACGAATCAGG
The DNA here is from genome assembly GCA_003012365.1 of Medauroidea extradentata. NCBI lineage: Eukaryota > Metazoa > Arthropoda > Insecta > Phasmatodea > Phasmatidae > Medauroidea > Medauroidea extradentata. The sequence continues at coordinate 31,924 of PNEQ01008524.1, read as the reverse complement.
TAGGCCTACAGCCATTGCCTTTGGAGAGCTAAAAGAATTGTTAAACGACCTTTCCTGACAGGGTTGTCAGATCTAAGGTCGCATCCTTCTACCAAATATGGTTATGGCTAGACGTGATGGTACATCGCTAAAATTGTTTATGCCAAAATACCCTTGAAAACACTGCAGTTTCTTGTGACATATATGATTGGATTCTATACATCTGACACAACGTAGCTGTCTTCAGACCGATAATAGGCATCTCACTTTGCAAACGTGGAATTCTTATTGACTTAGTCAAATAAGGTAACAGCTCTACGTAAAAGCTAAACCCAGTTGTCTTCTGGTAAGCTGAACGTGCGTTGAAACAGTCTAGTTTTCTCGCGATGAACCATCTTCTGTAGCTATGGCACATCTTAACCAGTCATGTCACACGCAATTATTTTCGTAAAATATAAATGACGAGGGGCCTGAAAAATTCGCGTTTTATATTTTAATAGACTAGAATTCAAACTATAAGCTGGTGTGAATTTCACAACTGGCCCTGACACCGTGTGGAGAGCTTTGAGCCAGCAATAAAGAAGTAAATCAACGCAGACCGAATCACGTGGTAGCAGCTAGCCAATGATCTAATTGCTGTCGGTTCGCGTACACAGATATTCTTCGAGGCTAGTTTTCCATTGTTATTTTATTTGTTATTTGACACGATGTTCTACGAATTAAAAAACAACTACAGTAGTACAATTAGATTTTAGTCAACATCGGTTTTCTGCTGACTGTAAAAGATTGCGAAGGTTTTCTTTTATGCGTGTTTTCATGTGCAAGTTCGTGGGCATCGTGGCCTTGAGCCGTTGGTCAGAACCCGAAGTCATCCAAACAAATAAATAAATAAAAGTGATTTTGATTGCAGCGAAGGTTAACAAGACGTACGTAGAGGCTTCTCCTGCGCTCCACGACAGCGCAGGAAAACGAGAATGTAAACAAAGGTGCTCCGAGGAAAAATTCCACGCATCATCGTATAAGTAACGTCACTTGGTAACACACACGTGTGCTGATCTGACTACACCGCTACGTGTGTTACGTGCGGTAAGTTCAACATTTTAGATACGCAACTGTTGCAAAATACACTGAGAATATTACATTTGACTGGAAAAAAAATAGCTTATTGGTCACCACTAAATATTTTATCATTACGGACCTTACTCAATTTTTTGTAGTGACCACGAGCAATTCTTGCTACCCCCAAAAATTTTTTGTAGTGACTGCAAAACATTATTTGTAACCACTACAACAAATTTTGGTGAGGTCCATATTGACAAAACGTTTCGTGGCTGCTACAGAACTGTTTTTTTTCTGTATGTACTGTACAATTATTTAAAATAAAACAAAAAGTAATATTTATATTTTTTACATAATTGCAAGGTACTAAAGGTATAATTTCCTGTGCCATTTGTTTAATTGTGAATTTATACAAGGTTGAACTTACCATGCGGGCACAGAATATTTAGGAATACAGAAGTGAAACAGCCGGTAGTATGGCGAACTCTGTCACACACGCCAGCAAAATGGCTACGCTGGTCAGCAACATGGTGGTAACACATGCCGCCAATCAGCGTACGGCGGCTGCTTTGTTAGCTGGCAGCCAGGCCAATAGGAAACCTGTCGTAACATGCAGGAGCCAAACAGACACGGGGCTGGTATCAATAGCCTCGGGCAACCAATAAGCGGCGAAGTTCGCCCGTATCAAATGAGCCGCCCCGTCATTTCACCTCTGTATTATTTAGTCTGTGATGCGGTGTGTATGTGCGAGTTGTTAGTAGAAGTCCTCTCCCAGTGCTTGAACAGTGTATTTTTATCATATCCCTCTCATTCTTATTAAGGAAAGTTCTTGGCTCAAGAAAATCCTCAACTGGACAGAGTTATGCAGAACGGAACAAACCCACATTTCACTGGAACTGATATTTTGAAGGTCATAGTTTACTGTGTGCCTAAAGCTTGTATAACCCACTTTTTCGACCTCTTACTTTCATTCGAATATTATGACTCAATATTTAATTTTTTCTTGGATAAATTTCAGACCTTCTATTTCAACCTGGCATTATTATCTCAAAATAAATTACCTTGTGGATTTGGTGCTTTTTGCTGAACTTTGTGCAGTTAAGTATTTGCCTGTGTTATTATAATTTTTTTTTTCGGAAGCTAATAATTGTACCGTAACGCAGTTGTTACAGGGCACATACGATGTGTATATCCATATTTGTATTTTTTTTTTCAATAATAGGCCAATGAATAACAAAAAAAAACAGATTCAGTTAATATCGACTGGAACCGACGAATTATTTTCATTGTACACTTCTTTGTGACAAAAAATTGGAAAAATAGAAACGTTTAAAGTCATTGCTAAATGTTTAGCTTGCAATTTGCAGTAATACGCTGATCAATAAAAAACATACGTCCAAAAAACATTTTTCAGGTTGTAACTGTGATCCATTTGCTCAGTCACACAGCCTCTCAGCGTTAGATTTTCCAGCTTCTTTTCTCTCTCTCTCTCTCTCTCTCTCTCTCTCTCTCTCTCTCTCTCTCTCTCTCTCTCTCTCTGAAACAAAAGAGCATGAGATGTTTTACCACAAAATACTTTTAACTTATTTTTTGCTATAAAATCATTACCAGAAATGTTATTCAATAAATATTGAACGGGCGACTTAAAAATATATCACATAATTTCTCAAATAGTGATTCCCAAGAGAAATTATGCAGATATTTGAAAGTTATGTACTGATCCTGCACGACATGAAAATGCATGGTTAGACCAGAATACAAAATTTGTAATTGTTTTTGTACGCATTACTTTAATGAAAAAATGCGTGAATATATTTTTAATGTGGTTTAAAGCGCATAGAGAACTCTATTAATGCGTTATTAATTGAATTAATACTGTTCTTAAATATTTTGATTCAAGTAAGTTTGGAATGTGTTAAAATTGAAAATCTTTGAACAAATTCAAGACATTCAGTAAAGTGGAAGCCAAAATGGCCGCGGTTATAACGTCAGCTAAATTTACAATGCATTCAATAAACTAAATACCAAAAAAAAAAAATTGAAAGAAAATGAAGCACAATTAGGCTATATTGTTGGAAAGGCTTTTTACGCCATATATTTTCACCCTTAGAAGTGAATCGAAGAAAAATGAATCAGTTGCATGATCAGTTAAAAACTGTTTTGTTGAGAATTCCGTGCTTTGTTTCTGAATATAGGCTTGCTGTCCTGCAGTCGTTAGTAAATGAGGGTGTGTAGTATGGAAATTAGCCCCGCGCTGCCGACGTCGTGACAAGCGGCCCGGTGACCTTGAACCAGCCGGTGTATGTTGCCCAACACAGCCCGAGGTCAGATCCACCGGTGTTTACCTCGGACACGTCACGCCGCGCCGGAGTCAGGCGCTTCACGACCGGCCGTGAGGAGTCAGCATCTAGAACCACGACCTATACAGTACCTGCCCGCACAACACCTAACGACAGAATAGTTGGCAATACAGAAGTGAAGTAACTTGTAGGATGGCAAATCCAGTCACACACAAGGGCGGATCTACGAGAATGGCAAGGGGAGAAGGGGTGCCGACTGACCCGGGCGCCAGGTTAGAGGGGGCGCTGTTGGTGCCGAATATTTTTACTCGGGAATGAAATGTAAATGAGTGTAAAAAAGATACATTATCTACCAACATTTAGATTTTTACTAGTTTTGTATTTTTATGAACATTGAACACCATATAAATACAGTATTTATAATCAGAATACACACTTGAAACGCTGCTAATGGTAGCTAGTTAGTACAGGTTTTATGTATTTCTACTAAAATTTTTTCTGCTATTCACGCGAACTCAAAACAACGTATGCAAGATACGTTTATTACTTTTGGGTTCATTGGACTGATGGTTAAAGGTTGAGGGAAAGCCGTGAAGAGCGGAGAAGGGTGGAAGGGGGGGGGGTGGAGAAAATCACAATTCTTGGCCCGGGCGAAGGAAAGCCTAGATCCGTCCCTGAATTGTGGGATTCTTATTGGCTCAGTCAGATAGGGTAACAGCGCCACGTACAAGCGAAGGCTAGTAATCTTATGGTACGCTGAACGTACATTTTAACCCAGCAAACAGTATGTTTTCCCGCGATAAACCATCATTTCTAGCTATAGTTTATTTGAAGCGCTATCCTGCTTCAACATGCCCAGTTAGTACTGCACAGCTTTAACACAGAACGTGTGTGATTTACCTAAAAATTGCTCACACGTGTTTTAAATTATGTATTCCAATAATAGTATGATAAATATGCTAAATGTTGTTATAGAATATGTTGACTTTAAATATCTTCGCGATTTTACAGTGTCTCTATACTTATAACACGTTGAACTCTGATTTGGTGGGACCCTGGTTCGATTCCTGGCTCCGACCATCATGATTTCGGTTTTCCATTGTTTCCCGAAGTACACCAAGCGAATGCTGGGATTATTCCTTCACAAAGACCATGACCAATTCCTCTCCCAGTACCTGCCATTGTCAAGCCTTGTGTCACCATCTCTGTCTTGTCTACTGCCATTTCCGTCGCTGTGCGCATTTGTTGCCCTGTTGTCTTTGTCCATCATTGTTATGGAGCACTGTTTTTCGCGAAAAGAATTTTGCCCCACTTTGTTTCGATGCCTTACGTGCACATTTGCAATTCTGCTTCTTGGTCAGTGATTGCATATTTTTGATCTCACGAACCTTGGGGTTCTACCGGCAAATTACAGACGTGTGTTGCTGCAGGAAGTTATTGAAATAGGCTCAGTCATATGAGATATGGCTCTTCACATAGACACGCTGCCAATAACCATAAAGAAGAATTGCAGATGTGCACGTAAGACACTGAAACAATCTAGAGCAATATTCTTTTCGCGAAAAACAGGTGTAATTAACTGTCGCCATTTTCGTGCGCCTCATGTGGGCCTTCTTTGTTTCGACTTTCCGGTTTCGTCTTATGGTTTCCGTTATATACCGACTGCATTCCTATTCCAAAAATAGTTGTATGTTTGTTGCTACAGCCACTTCTGGTTTTGTTTGTGTCTTTTGTTTTTCGACTCTTTTTTTTTTTTTTCGTGATTAGTCCTTTTATATAACCGAGGGTTTATCTGCCACTCAGCAACATACGCTACCAACGACGTATATCCTACGAAATAATCCGACAGCTCGCCTCAGTGGCTAGAGCATAGTCGCCTCGGAGGACGTCGAGGTTTCCATCACTGCGGCAAACTCCCTGGTTCTAAACCTGCCTTCGGGCAAAACACCCATCATCATCAGCAATAGTCATCAGATTAATATTTTTTTTGTTCAGTTGGTAATGTATGTGCCCTCGAACAGCACAAGGCTTTGATAATAGTACAAGGGAGTAAGGGGGAAGGAGTTGGCCAGGGCCTGTTGAAGGAACCATCCCAGCATTCTCGCCTGGACTGACTTCGGGAAAACCCTGGAAAACCGAACTCAAAATGGCTGGAGCCGGGGACCAAACCCGGATCCTCCCAACTGTGAAGCGAGTGTTTCACCATTGCTCCACAACGCACGGTAATAATAATAATGTATTTATTTATTATGTTTAAAGTGCCATCCAACAGTCTTGCGACCAATAACAGGATGACACTAAACAAATAACAGATACAAATACAGAAAACAAATACAGAAACACAGGATAACAATTAACAAAGTACATACAAATGAATACAGACATACAAAACAAAGGACTAGACACAACACACACTGACAGGAAAACATGCAGCAAAACATTTAAAAAGAAGACAAGACACTTAATCAACCTTATTTAAAGTCCCAGAATACAATTTTTCTATCCTTAAAAGGATCAAGTGTACAAATATCATTAAAACTGAATATACATCTGTTAATTAAGTTTTTATTTTTAGATAATGCGTAAAAAGATTAAAGTTTCTACTAATACGGTTAGGCACCTTTAAACCTGTATTGTTTATTATAGTTTGACAATCAAAATAATAGAGAAAGGAGTTAATAAAAAATAGAGCATTATTATTATTATTATTATTATTATTATTATTATTATTATTATTATACCCCATTGCCAAAATCATTCAAAGATCGCCTCTAATGTTCTCGCCGTCGACAAGACGTGAAGCCCACTTACTTTATACACGTATGAGCTTGGGTCTCTGACTTGCCAGTCCCGGAACTCTATCTCTTCGTCTCTAGTCTGTGTTATTTGCCTCGTGACGTCAACTGCCGGGCCTCGTATAAATTGCACGCGTAATTGTGTGTTTAGTTGCGGCTTCGGCGGTTCTGTTAATTCGGTGCTGTAACAAGGCTTGGTATATCCTTGCCACTTGCGCAGTTTTCTGCTTCGTCGTCTACTGTGCTAGTGGCTTTTCACAGGAGACGGGCGACAGACGCGAAATTCTTTCTGCTGCTCCTGTTTGAAAAAAACACGGCACAATTCTATATTCTTCAATACATTTGGTGTGCGTATTTGGTTTGGTCTAAGAAAATATTCAATACTTTACCTCATATATCGTTATCGACGTTACTAATCTCTTTTCCCCCCTCATGTTACCTCAGATTTGATTGAAGTATGTGTTGAAATGCAGTATGTACTTAAACTTCCAGGGGTAACACAAAATAACTAACTATCATCATGCGATCGTGTAGGTTATACTACAGTGAGGGAAAAATAAAGTAGACTGCATTTTGAAGGCTAATAGAACATGTGTGTGCATTTTTTGAGTTACAGCAGTCAAAAAGAAGTAATTTTAGGCTATTTTGAGAGGCCTTAAAATCATATTTCTAACAAGCGTGCTGATTTTTATAGTTATAGATAGAGCCACGTTTTTATGGTGAAAAGATTTTTGCAACATTTGGTTTCGATGCGTCATGTGCACATTTGCAGGTCTGCTACATCGCATGTAATTGGATATTTTTACCCTCTCTTGCCGTGGCAAATTACAGACGTAAGGAGTCACAATAATCTTATTCTGATTGGTGCAGTCAAATGAGAAACGTGTCTGAACAAAGCCACGCTGCCAATAACCATGAAGCAAAGCTGCCGATGCGCACGAGAGACACTGAAACAAAGTGGGGCAAAAATTTTTTCGCGTAAAAATCGTGGCCCTAGTTATAGAAGTGTACTTTCAAGTGTTTTCTGTTCGTAGTGAACAGCAATATGCATAATTTTTAATTTCTGTAGAAAAAATAATATGTTCGCGTGACGTGCTACAACTCCGACCGTGCGCCAAGTATACCCACGACTCTTAACTGGACGAGGTAATTATTTGATTTGAATGTTATTCATTCAGCTTGTCACGGTCGTATTTTGTTCACGTCAGGTGTGATTAACAGCAGTTCTGGACTAAGGTCATCACTTACATTGGTGGGTGTGAGGAAACGTTTCTGGGAAACACACGCCATACTCGACTTGTTTTCTACGATCTTGGAACATGGCATGGTGCAAAACATCGTGATAAATAAATGACTGTGATCTTCACTTCTTGCGTAATTATAACCTTTCGTACTTGTTCAACAAATATTTCTCGTTAAATGCTGTACTGCGTCGTTAAAGTACATGTTTGTCTTTTGTGGTCTCTGAATGTATTTTTGTTCTGTGGGAAGTTTTACAAAAATTAATTACGAAAATTGACTTCATAGTAGCTGAACTATGTAATCGGAAATAAATAGAGAGAAATGGATAAACGTTCGGCAAGGAGGGGGGGGGGGGGTGAAATTTATAGCGAAAAATTTTCTTTTGCTGCTGAGTGGTTTGAGTTTACTAAGTGTTGGTGGATTTTTTTCTCCTTCCTCCAATGTTCCATTGATAAAATTCTGCCGAATATCTAACATATCGAAGATATTTGGTTATAACACATGTTATTTGTAGGCTAACAACCTTAACCGAGCTAATCGTAGTGTAATCAATAATCATTTAAGGGGCAAAATGCTGCAGTGTTTTCAGCTACAGTAATGATAAAGTAGAATTGTGAATTCCTTGTTTCTGTACACATGTTGCAGTCTTTTTTACGATATCAAAACTAACTCTGATGTGCTCTGCTGCACTCAGAAACATTGTTTCCAGTTTTTCTTACGAGTTGTGTAAGGTTTTATGCTCCGCCCGATGTCAACTTTTGATTTTATCTGAAATAGTTGCCACGTTTGCCGTTTATTTTTATTTCGAAACAGGCCCTTGCTCTTTATCCCAGTCAGGTTGCCGCAGATCAGGCGGCTGTCAAATTTGAACGTTGAATAGGGCTGTACATCGAAGGTAAATGACGTAGCGCCGCTTTCCATGTAAGCGGTAATTGGCTACACTAGGCTCTAAACGCGGGGATCTTGTGTCGGATTGGCTACCGTGTTCTGGAGAATATTCTATATGGACCGCCTTCTTTCTGTCGTGTTCGTCTGGAGTTCTATCTGGAGTAATGAATGACTTTCCACTACATCGGTGTCTCGCGCGGCTCTAGTTCGCTAAATGTGAATTAGTTTTGTTCCTGTATTATTTGATATTATGTGGTATCACTCATGCCATTATGCTTCAAAAACATTTGAGATTAGCAGGAAGAAAAAAAATCTGTATATTTTACCTGTAGAACCAGAAATTTTCGCAAAATTTTATTTCGCGTCATTTTGTTTCATTGTGTAGACGAGAAATATTCGCGTATTGTTTTGGACACAAGCAACTTTTCTTGTCACTCTCGCAATTTGAATTTCTTATTTGACACTTCCTGGGGGGCGCTGAGCTAAAAGATTATGGCCCAATCGTGAGGTATCGCTGTATCAGCGAGCAGCCAATGAACATCTACTGTCTGCTTGAATACACATATGTTCTTGGAAGCTAGCCTACAGGTCAGAGAACCCGCGAATATTTCCTGTCTCTACTAATGTGCACATCTGCAGCCTTACTTCACGGCCAGTAATTGAATGATTGAACTCTAGCGCGGCATTGGGTTCTGTACCCACAAATCACAGACGCATGGTGTTGGAGTAGCCATATTCCGATTGACACAGTCAAATGAAATATGTTTATGTACAAATAAACTCGGTCAATAATCATTAGGGGCCCTGTTTTTCGCGAAAAGAATTTTGCCCCAGTTTGTTTCAGTGCCCTTCCGTGCACGTCTGCAGTTTTGCGTCATTGTTATTGGCAGCGTGTCTATGTGAAGAGCAGTGTATCATATGACTGAGCCAATTACAATAACGTTCCTGCAACACCACACGTCTGTGATTTGCCGGTAGAATCCCAAGGCTCGTGACAGTTAAAATATCCAATCGCTGACCACGAAGCAAAACTGCAGATGTGCACGTAAGGCATCGAAGCAAAGTGGGGCAAAATTCTTTTCGCGTAAAACAAGGGTCCCTAGTATTCATGCAACGGAGCTGCAGATGTGCGCGTAAGGCATTGAAACAAACAAGCTAATGATGTCCGGGTCTCATTCATCTTTCGTCTACGGTGACGTGGTGAGAGGTATTATGCTGGATGGACTCTGGAAGGAAGATGAGCACGAGGGTTGGTGTACGGGAGCGCGGCGGCCGATCAAGGTCTTCCACGGAGACTGGAGGCAGTAATCGGCCCGGGCTAGCTGGCTTCCTAGCCAGGACGACACCGTGCGAAACTCCCGCAGCACAACACGCGTGTACACGTCGTCGTCCTTGACATTTCCGCTCCGGCGCTCCTGCGGGCCACCTCAACAACCGCCGCGGTCTCTTCTTCACCCGCTCCCCGCCTTGCGTCTGCCGCAATACTCGAGTACCACGGGTACAACCACGACCAACCACGGCCGTCTTTAGTAGAAGGCCGAAGTCTTGAATGTGACAACACTGCATCGAGGGCCTGCTGCTTGTCAACTTCTTGGCCACCCTAGTCACTGCAGCTTTAGTGGGATGTACACGTCTACACTGACTAGGGCAGCCAATGAGCGATGCAGCGTTGCCACATCCAAGACTCTTGCCTTCTACTAAAGACGGTCATTGTACAACCACTGATTTTTGGTGAAAACAGTTGTGCGCCTACTTGCTGTAATAACGCCTGACATACATATTTGCATATCTGACTCATTGCTAGAGACCCCTGTTTTTGGTGAAAATAATTCTGCATCAGTTTGCTTCAGTGCCTCATGGGCACATCTGTAGTTCTGCTTCATGGTCAGTGATTGGCTGAATTTATCTCTCACATTTTACTGCAAATCACGAACGTGTGTTATTCTCAGTAACCTTATTATGATTGGTAGGTTTAAATGAGAAACGTCGTTGTACAAAGACACTGCCAATAACAAAGAAGCAAAACTGCAGAGGTGGAACTATGGTAAGGAAAGAAGTTGGTGGTAAATGATTTTCTCCAAAACCTTGCGTCGCTACTCATAAACCAGCTATATATCGACATCCGCCAGGAATATATCTGTGTGATGAGAAGGGAATGCGTCCCGTCGAATCCCCCGTCATTCGTCCATTCATAATTCGACCTCCAAGTTTCAATAACATGTTATCCGTCCGTTACAGACTCAATGCCACCAACTGGCAAAATTGAAATGTTTGTTGTAAATAAATTTCGTCCACAAAAATTAGATATTAATTACAAATCAGTGCACACTTTAAAATAGTTTAACGTTAATCGCAGTTATCAGTTGCCAAAACAAACGCATGAAAACCAAACACATTCAATGCACAACACGGGCAACAATTTACAGCCTTCTAACTAGCTGAGAATGAACTAAATGCCTTATTTAGTAGAATGCTCTATCTGACATTGGGTAACTTCTCAAGAATATTCAATAATATTTGTTTATAAACGGAAATTCCAAACCTTTTTTTTTAATATATCAAATGAGGAGGATAACAATGTATCGCACCACGATAGAGGATTTATTACTAAGTTCCCGTAGGCATATGTTTGTCCTGAGAAATTACATTGAATGCGGCTGTACAAAGGAGAATCACTGAAATTTAAAGCGCAGGGAAAACGGGATATACCCGTGGAAATCCACAAACCAGTGACATCGCCCTGCACGATCCCCGTATACGAAAATCCGTGACCGACCTCGTAGGGAATCGAATCTAGATCACCGGGTGGAAGACTAGAGTTCTGACGACTTGGCTACTGCGGTACCTAAGCCTTGTTAAAACTTCACAACGCTTGGAATGCGGCGTAGCATACGTCTGCAAAGCATCATAAGTAAAAACATAAATAAATATATTTTCATCCCCTATATAGGTTTTAAGTTTTCAAAATGAATGTTATACCCCCTCCTCCTTCCAAGTTTATGAACTGTGCGGACGACGAAACGATAACGGACATATGGTTGTATTTTATCCCTCGGCATGTTGATAGTTGGGAATTCGCTAATATTTCGACGGGCGGTTGTATTTATTGGGTGTATCTGACTGGCTGACGGTCACGTGACCTACGGACGGATGCGGATGGCTATTTTGTAACTGCAGTCTGTATAACACCACCGCGCGAACGGACATGTTATATCCGGGTCACGTGCGGATGGAAGGACTCGGCCGACGCGCCCGCTGGTCAGGAGGACTGGTTCCCGCCACGCAAAGGTCACTGTAACCTGTTGCCGCAGGTCATCCTCCTCCGTTCTGCCGCGCAAAAACATCCACGTCCAGTCCACAGCCTCACACGCCACGCCATCCTGTTGCTTGTTGCCGGGAAACAGTGCTGATAATGGTATTTCAACCTAGTTATCAATGTTTTCTTTCAACTCACAATATTTATTAATTCGCATCTCAGGTGGCTATACACAGAGTGCTTTACCAACCCTTCTCTCTTCCCCCCCCCCTCCCCCTGACCAACCGGTAGGTATAAACTAGGGCAGTTTGGGAACAGCAATATAGGCTATTTGGAAGTAGTAGGGGATCTTTTAATTCATTTTATGATTACAGTTGGAGAACCTGCCTAACAATAGCTTCACAAAAATTCAGTGCACACATATGGAAAGGCAATATTTTTAACTCGGTAATTATTCCTGTACGTAATTGTTTAAATAACAATAAATGAAAACTAGAAGTAAAACAATTAAGACATGATACAATTTTAGGCATGTAAACAGTGCTCAGTTAGTATACACAAATTAAATTATCAATCCGATTATAAACTACAGTCCTTCATCTCAAAAATGCCTATTTAGGAGTCGATTTTTAAGTGTAAAGCAATATGTCAACTAACGGGCCAATTATAAATGGTATCTTGATAAACTTGCATATTTCCACTGTCGAACTTAAAACAGTAAGCAGTACGTATTATAGTCTTTCCACTTCTATTTAAAGCAATGGGATAGAATGAAAGTTATAATTTTTACTGCTGCAGTTATAATGCTTAAGGTTTTAATTGTGTAAAAGACTTAATTAACGCGGATTGTCCTTGCCACGCAACTTGTGACGTGTGTGTTGTCACTTGAAACGACTATCACTCTGACAGCATGCTGCAAACAGAGTGTACACATCAGGTTTGTTCGATGAGGAGTTAGAGTCTGGCAGCAATCCAAGAAGACTCCTTCTTTCTTGGACTTGCACAGTTGTCGAGCTACAGAGCAGATGAAGAAGCAGAAACGAAATATCGTGAAGGGGCGAGGCCTTCTTTGATTTAAGTTTTCTGTGTAGGTTGTTGGCTGCGTGAGGCCCGAACTTTTGTCTGATTTGTAGAGCCATGAGGTTGTCACGAAAATATTTCTGCACTACTTTGTTTAATTGCCTTACGTGCACTCCAGCAGCTCTTCTTGATGGTTATTGACACATTGTATTTGTAAAGACACGCCCCTCATTAGACTGCACCAATCAGAATTAGGTTATTGTGACACCATACTTCTGTTGTTTGCCACGCAAAATAAGTTAGAGCGGAAATACCCAATCAGTGACCATGAAGCAGGGCTGAACGTGTGCACATAAGGCATTCAAACCAAATGATGCAAAAATGCTATCGTCACAAAATCGTGGTTATACTGATTGGCTTACTACATGCTGTGTGGTATCCACTATTGGCCGGGCAGGTTTCTGGCGTGTTCGTCTGAAGTCACCGATTGGTCCACCATATTGTCGGTTCGTGCGATTCGAGTACGTGTCAAATGAAAAGTCGAAGACACATGCTCACCAATTGCTTTCCATGTTATATACCTACGCCAACATTTTCATCTTACCACTGTTGAAAATTGTTACTGTCCGAAAGTAATATATTAAAAATTAATTTGGACCCTACTAATATAATGTAACATACTGACTTTACGAAGAAACACGCTATCATTTTTGTTTTTATTTTTCTGCATTGTATCCGGTCTCTTTACAATTTTTAGTAAATTGAAAATTCTCATTGGAACATAGTCATTAGTTGGTTAGATAAAAATTCGCGCGTTTACACTGGCAGGCAGGGTCAACATGGATAAGAGGATATTTGGCGCTGATTGGAGCGGAGTTCTCTAGCCTAGAAAGACATATATTTCCGGCTAAACCGAAAGAAATAAAGGTTTCAGATGAGTGTGGGTGCAGATGGTACGACGGTCGAAAGGACATGAGGATGGAAATGCTGTAAGAAAACCCGAGAAAATTCGCACAACTTGATAGTGTCCGCTAAATTTCTCTAACGCGTATGCTCTGAATGACTACCTCGTATGTGGTAAACAAATTAGTTAATCAACAATAGGTCCACAAATGTTTTAAATTTGCTGTACAAATTTGAGCATTATAAATATTGCCAACCAATAGTATTCAGTATAATGCATCAGCTTGGTGGACACATGGTTTCATGTCCCTCGTGCAGTCACCAATTCATGATTTATGTTTCATTTAAGTAACCGTCATATCGTTGCTGTCGTCTTATCTGCCTGTTTTGTGGCCCTACTTTTCTGGGAATGATCGTTTATGAGTACCCGTCATTATACCACCAATTTCTTAGCTTAGTGTAATTTTCGGTCTGCCGACATCAAATCGATGGCTGTATGGAATATCTGTATTTGCGAGCTCTGCCTATCAATCTACAGCCGTAGAGATTGAATGGGCAATAAATGTTTGAAAAATAATTTCTCTCAGTGGCTCAATGTAATGTATAAAATGTATCGTTAAGACGTAGGATTTATATTTAAAAAGATTAGCGAATCTATATTGGAAAAACCTTTCTGTCGCAGTACCGTAAACAGGTGTTACTTTGTGATAGCAGAATGTATCTTTCTGCCACTTAAATTTTTTTTTTGTTTGTCGTTCAGTAAAAATGTTTAACTACATAGTTTAAATTTATGATTTATGATAGTCAAAGTTATTTGTGTTTTTTACTCTAATAGATTAAATAGTAAAGCATTTTGAGTGACACAAACTTACTCCTGCTGTCACAATATAACCTCATCCTGGCTTACGTTATTTTACGTAGAATTTTTTTTTGAAGAGTTATCGCCAATATCGGTCCACTGAGAGGTTATTTTTTTTTTTTCATTAACTTCGTACTTAAACTCTGAATGGCTGCAAGCTAGGTATACAAAGCCTAGATAACGGTTACTGATTTCTAGGTTGCTGAATTAAAGGATAGTGACGTTAACACGAGTGCCATTTGGCTAGCCTGGAGAGAACTGTAAGTAGCCGAGAATCTTTTAATTCAGTTTCTGGCAACAGTTGAAGAACCTGCCCCGCAGTAGCTTCACAAAAATTCAATGCACACAGAAGCAAAGGCAATATTTTTAATTCAGTAATGTTTCGTGTAGTCTGGAGCACAAACGCAATTTGAAGACTGTTGACTCGTTGGCTGGTGACCTAAGGGCTAGATGGTTCCAGGTTCCACCGCCACGTCTGCCCAGGTGGTTGCAGAGTTGGTAGGTACGGCGGTAGTTCCCCGAAGAGCGGGGTTGCCGCGCGTATAAGGAGAAACGTTGTAAGGTAAACGAGATCGCCTGATGGCCCGCGGGGGTGCTGGTATCAGCCAGTTCCTGCGTGCCATCAAGACTACTTGTTGCTCGCCCTTGTGAGATGAGAGGGAGTGCCGGCGACACAGTAATCTTACCAGCTCGAGTCATTTCGCAGATTCCCACGCGTCTCTTGAGGAATCGCCTGCGGCGGGAATGCGGATCCTCCTGTTATGCTACTCTCGGCCTCCAGGATACAAAAAAAATCTATCTAGCCACCGAAGAAAATAAACATGCAAGCTAATTTATATTATTGTATAGAGATCTTTGCAAGATGTTACACAGAAAAAAAATTTTGTAGTGGCTACAAAGTATTTTGTCAATTTAGTCCCTACCAAACACTTTTGTGGTGAACACCAAATATTTTGCAGTGTTCAATAAGTTGTTTGTTGATGATAAAAAAAATAATAATCATTCCAACAAAAAGGTTTTGTGTCCACTGCAATATATTTGGTGTTTACCACAAAATTATATGGTAGGGTCTAAATTGACAAAATATTTTTTATCCACTACAAAACTATTTTTTCTGTGTATGAATAACAAGAACAATGCCTCATTTTTATCCCCTTAGATGGGTTCACTCTAAACTACTACGAGGGGCGTTACTCTGTTGTGTATAAAATGATGGCAGAGAACTTAGCTTGCTCAGATATTTATTTGCACATAATATCGCTATTACTGAATCTGGGTTCGCGTGGAATCTGAGGAAGGAAGCTATTTAAGATGAAATAGGTAAACTCTGTTACGTTACTTCTTCAGTAAAATTCGACACCTACTTATCGGCAGTAACTGTTAATATTTTGTGCTATATGGCACAATGCCAGACCAAATTTACATATTTAAATGGTGTAATGGACATCTTAGGTACACTTTAGAACGAAAAATGTTTTGCATCGTGACACATTTGACAAAATATTAAAATTTATTGCTCCTAATCATTTCTCAAACTTTACTGAAGTTATGCGAAACAGATTTTTGGTGAAAAAATATTGCGCCTACTTGTTTCAGTGTCTTACGTGCAAATCTGCAGCTGTGTTTCGTAGTCAGCGATTGGACGTTTTTAATTCTCAGTGCTTGGGGTTATACCCGTAGATTCACAGACGCATGGGTCGCAGTAACCTTGTAATCATTCGCACAGTCAAATCAGCGACGGCTCTGCAAAAACACGCGCTGCCAATAACCACGAAGCAGAGCTGCAGATGTGTACGTAAGGCATTGAAACAAACTGGTGGAAAATCACTGTCTATAGATAGAGGCACGATTATTTCGCGTATTGATTCTAGGTCAGGTTGAATGCCAATAATGTATACTTCACTACTCCTTCTGTGATTAGACGACACCTGTTTTAACACATCTTTGACAACGGCAAGCCAGTGACTAATAAGGAAATAAGTCGTGGTGGTAACACGTGTTACGGTTAGGAGCCAATGAATATTTGACTTTGACTTGACATTTTTGTGTGTATAAGTCTGAGAAGTCTAGGCTGTTGCCAGTTGAATACGCAAAATACTCGCGCCTCTATCTAGCCTATAGATAGTCGGTATTGGACGCACTCAACTTCGAAGCCACGACCGCTTGACGTCCAGGGAGATGAGCGCTGTCCTTCGGTCACTGCACAATCGCCGACAGCCTCACTAGCTCTGTCTTCTCCGGGATCTCCCCCTTCCCACATCGTTACGTCGCTGCTGTGTGCATCATGTCACCTCTCACCATCGCTAAAGACCTAGATGTTAAGACCACTGGTTCCTATTTATGCTGCTTAAATTCTGACATAAAATATTGGAAATGTTTTTACTATAAAGCCTAATTTTTTCGAAACCTAAACTTATGTAATGTTAGTTATTCATCGATTTAATTAAATTTTCTTAAAGTCAGTAACTAGCCAAAATTACAAAACCTCATGTTTTGAAAAAAAATTTGGCTACGTAACACAAACCGTTCCCAGCATCTCTCTGTAACGGTTTTGCGATATATTCTGCCTTTCAGGATTTAAAAAATAGAACTTTTTAAAATAATACAAACTGTGACCCGTGGTCTTGAGTGCTGGCCAAAATCGTTTCACTTCACCTGATCGTGTGTTGGTAGTCTGGTTTCGGAGCAGCTTCGCACAGTTGGTCAAACTGTCAGCTATAATTCCTCTTTTTCCTTTTCTTAGATTTTCTTGCAATCTTCTCCCGTAATAAATGCTGGGGATACCCAACCTGCTCGTGTGGCAGGGCCACTTGGACTCGTTTTGCCCCGCAAGAAAATTACCTTTTGAAGAAAAAATCCCGTTGTAATTATTTTGCGAGAAGTCGAACGAAACGAGTGCACTACTAAATCTTCGCGTGGTTTTGTTTCTCTTGTTAAGGTAGGTGCGTGTGTGTTTATCCTCCTTTCACTTGCCCGGGAAAACTGTGGACGCAGGTTGCCATGGCCGGTTTCTGAGGACTTGCACACGTGGCTACACTGCATGATTGGTTTTGTTCGGAATTATCAGTGGGGTTAATTGCCGCCACTCTTGGAACCCGGCCAAGAAGATTTCTTGATAGGTTTCTTATAGCCTACTTGGAAAGAGAGTTCACTTGCCTTAAAATGCAGTTCATTTTCTATGAACCGAATAGCATGTAGTGAAAGTTGACATTTTAAAGTTTCATATTACGTTTAAACGTTTGTTTATTTCTCAGTAAAACCCAAACTGCTGTCCAATGATCTTCTCTAAAAATGTTTTGGATAATTTCACAAAAGTCAACTTGACACTTTGCCATGAAACTAAATAATTTAATCGTTACAAAAAACTATCCGTTTGTAGGACAAGTATATTTAGTTTTATATGTAAATATATATCTGTTGTTTTTCGTAACACATTTTGAATAATATGAAATTTTTAGACATATAGTGAATTTGTATTGTAATAAATTTCTTGTACTTTAGCGATATTAATTTTATATTTGATACTCATAAAAAAATAAGGAGAAATTGAAAAAAAAATATTTTGTGTAATTAATAATTTTTTTACTTCTTTCTTTACTCGTTTTCGTGAAATTGTGTAACGTATTCATTAAACACTGAGAGACTACATTTTCATGCTGTGTTAAATACCCATTCTTTCGCTCTCTCTCTCTCTCTCTGGGACTTATGGCAATACACTTAGTTAAATGTTTAGATTCTGAAACAACCATCAGTACAGTTGTAATGTTATCGCTGAGATAGGAAAGGATAGCATTGAATATTTCCTATCAGTAATATCTGTTACAGCAGTGTTTAAATTAAGCCACTGTACATATGACACTAACGGTTACTTCAGGAACTATATAAGTCAGTAATGAGACCAAATTTCTCGCCAACAGTGCAGAAAAATTACTGGCTGTGTGGAAGGTTTTTCTCTGTGCGCGCCAATGCACTGGAGAGCATATTAAGGACGTCACATTGTGCGCTTCAGACCATTCTAGTGCGTTCGTAAATACATTTTACAAAACTATTCCACATGGGTCCGTTGATCCAACATACGAAAAGGAAATACACTTCGGCCAAGGACGAAACGTCATTGTTAAGACACTGTGCACACTACAAACACTGTTTTGTAAGCCCAACATAGCTAAAACGGTCTTTCCAGGCAGCTGTACTTCAAAATGTACTAACCGGATGTATGTGAAACTAAGTTAGAAACACGTGTTGTAATAAACTGTTGTCACAAACTTTCCATCAATATAATTATATGATTGCTGTTTAAAGTGAGTGAGTGAGAGATTCTGGTCAGCGCTTAACGTCGAGGTCTTTAGCGCTGGTGAAGGGTGACATTAGGTGAGTATGGAGCAGCGCCGGAATGAATGGGCGGGGGAAACGGGAGATCCCCGAGAAAACCCGCCGACCAGCGGCATCGTCCGGCACGATTGCCACATGCGAAAATCCGGGGACTGACCCCGCTGTGAATCGAACCCGGATCGCCTTCGTAGGAGTGCTGCTTGAAGTCCCGTTGTAAAAACTGATCGAAGACTCTTAACGCGCCGGTAGGCGCTTAAGGTGTTACATCCACCGCCGTCTTGGTTTATTATATGTTTGGCAGTTATCTTTGTTTCTGCGTTATCTTTGTATTTTTTACTTTAATGATTACGACATAAATTATATTCGCAATATTACAAAATTAGGCCTACATTTAAAAAACGTCTGTACTACAATCCTGCAAGCTAAATTGATAAAAATTACCCCAGTAATGTAATTTTTTTAAACTTTTTGGCAAGTAGGCCTAATATTCTTCGCCTTATCGTGGCCAAATATTTAATAATAAGTCGGGGACAAAACCTATAGCAAAAATATAACAAATACAAGATGACCCCGGATGTTCCCTCTGGAGGGGAGTGTCGCGCGTAACGAACGAACAATGACAACAAAAGCGAGCGTGCAGCGACAGCAGGATTGATGCTGCTGATGTTACTGCCAAGGACGCATGTGGTATTCGCTCACGTCCAATCAGGACGCAGTGTATCACTCTGCAATGCAGGGTCCGGCCTGGGCACGTGAGAGCTCCGAAGGACATGTACGACGTACGTGTGCAGGAAGTGCAGTGTTCCGCATGTCTCGCGACGATCTTCCCCGATGCTTCACGAATTAGGCGAGGACGGAAAAAAAAGTGGTGGGGAGGCGTACCATAGCCGAGGGAAAGTGCACCCAAAAATACAGCGTGCAACGTAAAGAAGTGTGGCTAGAAATGCCAGAGTTGCGGTACCTTCTAGGCCTATCAAGCAATGTTTATTTCGGTGTAACGTTTATAGTATTCTGTTTGCGTACGATTATTATATAGTGTAGGCGGTTCAGGGTTAAGTGAGCACCAAAGGCCTGCTAAATTTCTATATTCAGCCCATTTTTCTGCACGTAATGGCTAACGAAGGGTAATGTATAATAATTTTGGACACGCCACTTGATATTTGCGCGTGTAAGATAAATTGTGCCGTCGGTAGGAACCTATATAGTTTGATAAAATATATTATTAATCATTTAATAAACAAATATGTCGATTTCAGTTGATTTTATTCCTGTATTGTTGTATTTAAATAGGAAAATACATGGAACTACATTTGGTAATTCGCTGCCAACCATACAAGCAGTAAGGCAACTATTATTATTATTGTTGAAGTATATGCAGTAATGACTAGTGATATTTTTCAAAGGTTGGATTTTTAGTGCTTACTTTATCCCGAGCGACGTATAATGTAATACGTGTATCGTTCCTTGTTCTAGAACGTTTCCAATTAAATTGACTACCCGGTTTCTAAATTGTTCAGTTTTTTTTCATATTTCTTTTTGTCACCATCTTCCCGGCTATCACTCCTCTTATGGGATGTTTTGGTAAGCTTCCGGTTTATCTGCCTTACTTCCCTCCCCACCACGGTGATCACGGTTTGATTGCTGGCAGAGCCACTTACTATTTTCGCATGTGAAATGTTGCTGTTGGCCAGGCGGATAGTTTTGTATCTGTACTGTCTCCTCCGGCCTTGCGTTCTGCCGCTGCTCTATACACACCTCATTAGCTCTGACGATGTCACTGTTGAGCGCTCACCATATCTCTATACTCCACGCTGACATTAATGATCCAGTTATAGGAGGCGATTAACGGTACATATACCCTGGTTTTTTTCTGTCCAGAAAACTTGCATGGTTCCACCATTTGTCACTATGAACACATAACGCAGCAGTAATCACAATGTATGGATTACATCGTACTCAAAAGTTAACTTCTGAGACTACAATTGAAATATACGTTTATAATTATTAGTGTTAACAAACGGTCTTGGAAAGTGCTCAGTGTACAGCGAACAACCTATACGAACGAGCACTTGAAGAGAAGGGTTAGCAATTTACTGCGCCAGAAATAACGCCAGTCTTGTTAACAACGTAGTCTGCAGGCCAGGGAACAGAGGCAGCTCGTAATAAAGTATATAACATACATTGTTTATAGAGATGCATAGGATATCATCAACATTCGAATCTCTAAAAACTGTTAGCAAACTTGTGTGCTAGCTCAGATAAACGTGTTGCTGGATTCATTAGTTGCTTTAAGTGATGTTTGAGAAATAGTCTTGTCGCAGTGGGATATATTCGTGTGACAAGTTTATTAGACTGGCAGTTGCTTTGTGCGTATAACCCGATACAAATTACATGTTTTTGAGTGTAGAGTATGTACCAGTTCTCGGATCATGCTTAGGGATGATGGTATATCGCGAAAAATGTTTTGTGCCAACAAACATGCTCTTGAAAAAGCTGTAGTTAATTGCAACACATATGATTGGGTGATGAACGTCTGACGTAACGTAGCTGTCTGCAGACCAATAACAGACATAACATATTACAATAGCGGGATTCTTATTGGCTTAGTCAAATAGGGCAACAGCTTCACGTACTAGTGAAAGCCAGTAATCTTCTGCCAAGCTGAACGTACGTACGTCTCAAAGATTTTAACGAAATGAAATCGTTCTAATTTTTAAGGACAAGAAGCACACAAAGATCCACCACGTGTTCCCGTCTTCGGGGAGTGTCACGTTGTGTATGAGAGAAGGCCGGGGTGAAGGTTGGGCCGGCTGCTCAACTAGCGAAACATGACTGTCCGGACCGAAGAATGGATGAGGTGAGAATGAGATGAGTGTAGAGCAACGATGGCAAATGAGACGAAGGAAACGGGAGTTCCCCGAGAAAACCCGCCAGCCAACGACCGTCACTTTTACGCACGCGAAAATTCCGGGACTGAATCCGCCGGGTACCGAACCCCGATCACCTGGGTGGGAAGCGAGAGATATGACCCCTCGACCTTCGCGGCCCCTAACAAGAAGCACGTATTGAACTAAAAATTATGTATATAATTTAATAAAGTGACCTCGCTTTCCGTATACGTCCCAACCACACAATAGCTAAGAATACCGTATTGAAATCAGTACACGTGATTAGAGCTCCAGCCAAACTAGCCATAGCAATACAGTGGAAAATCGACTATCAGAACGATGTCTGGCCAACAAGGAATATTCCACAGCACGCAGAAGCCAATCAGGCAAAAATTTCGCGTCCGGAATCTCGTGCAGTTTGTTTTTTTCTCGAGTACGCTTTTATCAAAATGCGATTTAAAAAGCCTATTTTAGCCAAGTTTGAGGGCTTTAAAATAATACTTCCAATGTGCGTGGTGTCTTGAAAGTCATATTCGCAAGTAGGTCGAAGTGTGTTTTGTTTTCGTGGATAAGCACTGTAGACCTCGTAAAACCATCTCGCCTCTCAACACACCTCAAGAAACCGCCACGCCAATGCGCTGTCGATACGGGCGAAATCAAACAACTGGGGAACTCATATTCATGGCAGCACAGTCAGTAACGAGTTCATGATGTACCTCTGTATCCCAGTACCGGAAGTGGTAGAATCACTTCTTGGGCGAAGTTTGTAATCAGACAAGAGAAAACAACTGTGATGTCTTCTGCTCCGGAGGTCTGACTATGGAAACGTGGCGTCTTCCCCGGACACAAGTCGTGTCATCGGGGAAATCTCTTTCTCAATAGTTAACAAGAAAGTTACTTTAGTTCCTCTCTTTTCACTCTCGCTCCTCTCTTGATTCGTGCAATATGACGGAAAAACACAACAGTTAAACAGCTTAGTATTAAAAGTTTTACCTCGGCTATTAACTTGGGTAGTTTTCTAATTGCCACTTCAACTTCTAGTTAATGGTCACGTGACCTATTAAGTGTACTAAAACTTTGTCTAATTTAGCAGTTAATATTAGTTTTTATGACGGTTAGAAATAAATTATTACCTAGGAAATCATATGGAGGAGGGTTCAGGGGGTAAATTGTTTGGAAGGTGAAAGGAGGAGACAGATTAACGCCAGTGTTAAAGAGGCAGATAGACGATTGACGATGTTACGATTGAACGTTACTAAATAAATAATAATTAAACTACCAAGTGGAATACGACTTTAATTAAAATATGACTGGAAAACAGCAGGTATCAAAGTGGGCTATTGACTTTATTCGGTAAGGCACTAATTTTTTGTGAAATTCATGCTAATTTTATTGAGTTTGACACATCCCTTAGCGGTACCGGTAAGTTAATTTACAGTAAAATTCATTATGTTATTTTCGGTGCTATGTACAGTTTGCGTGGCAACATTTTTCATATAAACTAGATAACATTGTTTTCTTTTAATGTGTTATGTTTCCGTTTCCCAATACGCAGTTAGTGCCCACTAGATATTTGCTAATCAGTTGACATCTGCACTGTTACTGTCATTTGCGGAAATGGTTGTAGCGCCAAATCCATTTACAATATAGTTGTAGATCTTGGATTTTGAAGTTTAGCCGCGTCGTCATTGCTTCTGCAGGTATTTCGGCTCACATTACAGGTAACATTGTTAGTATCCGAGTTATTCTGCTACCCTAAAGGTGGCGACTGTAGCGTTGGGTGAAGCAACGACGACGCGACTTAACCTTAAAAGCCTTAGAGCTGCGAAACAAAGGGTGCGAAAGCCTGCGAATGCACTACATTTTCAGATACTTCAACGTTACAGAGTTTGGAATCTTCTTTCATCAATACTCCGTAGTTCTCAGTTCGGGATCAAGATAGTTCTTGAAGATCTGTCCCTTAAAATTACCGCCGTGTTAAGGCCATGCGCTTTAGTTTCTGTTGGTGTTGCAATAATTATTTTTTTTTAACGTAAACGAGAGCCAAGATAACAAAAATCCGTGTGGCAGTTATTGTTTTTGCCAACCAGCATATCAGTAATTACACAATTAACTAAAACCGTAATATCAACTGCCCTGAAAAAATCAGTCAACATGGAGAATACGTTTTTAAACAAAACTACCGGACAGATTTTTATATATGTTCTCGTTTAGGCGTAAAAAATAATATCGTATAAAGTATAAACTAAAGAGCATGGCCTTAAAAAATCACACACACACATATATATTTTTTTTCTGTTGCTGAATTATGATGTTCTTAAATTACACAGCAGAGCTTTGTGGAGAACAACCAAATATATGCCTGCAAATTAAGTTTAAAATGTCTTACTTTATAAGGTAAAGACAATAAAATGCCATTTGTTTGCGCTCCGTTCAGATAATCCAGTGTTTGCACGAAGAGTTTCAATAAATCGGTGGTTCGTGTAAATAGGGGCCTTCACGATGCCTTCATGTTTTCGATGGAAAATTTCTGTGTATCCGGGAGTGTTTCCAACATAACTCAAGGAGGTCCACTCGTCTTGCCAAGTGAGAGTTACCCATTCCTCATCCGGCCGTGTGGCGTGTTTTGCGGGCAAAGTTTGTCATTGAAACATTTCACACTTAATATGTTACAACTTTCCAAGGTCAATACAAACGTCTGGCAATGCATAATATTTTATGTATTTATTTAATGCCGAAGACATTTTATTCTAAAACTTGATTTTCAATAACGAGGCTAAATTTTATCCAATTGGATTCGAGAATCACAATAATGTAATTCAGAAAAATCATAATCGAATATCTTAACTTCGTTAAGTTCTTAGGTGAAATCATGGGTAGAGATGATGGTATATGGCGACAATTTTTTGTGCCAACATACTCGTAAGTTTCTTGCAACATATATGATTGGGTGTTATACGTCTGACACAACATAACTGTCTGAAGACCAATAATAGGCATAAAATATTACAATAGCGGG
The DNA here is from genome assembly GCA_003012365.1 of Medauroidea extradentata. Lineage (NCBI taxonomy): Eukaryota > Metazoa > Arthropoda > Insecta > Phasmatodea > Phasmatidae > Medauroidea > Medauroidea extradentata. The sequence goes on along the minus strand of PNEQ01008524.1, from coordinate 7,384 downwards.
AGTCTTATTGGATTAGTCAAATAGGGCAACAGCTCAACGCACAAGCGAAAGCCATTAATTTTTTCATAAGCTGAATATACGTTGAAACCAAGCAGATAGTAAAGTTTTTCCGCGATAAACCATCATCTCTAGTTATAGGTAAATTGTTGACGCAGGTGAGGAACATTACGCATAAATAGACACATGAGTATTTCGCGTATTGATACTAGATCAGGTTGAACGTCGAGAACGTATACTTCACTGTAATTTTTGTGAATAGACGACAATTGTTTTGACACACCATTGACTGCAAACCTGTAATAAATAAGGAAAAAATTCGTGAAAAAATCACGTGGTACATGCCTGTACGGTTAGAAGCCAACGAACAGTTGACTGTGGCCAGTGCTTGTACATGACGTAGAAGTCTAGGCTGCGACCAGATAAATACACGAAATACTCGTGCCTCAACGTATCATGTTTTAGAAGGAAAACATCAGTGTATTTTTACGTGAGTTTCATTTCGGTTGCACAATTTCCGTGCAGATCCGCTGCAGTATGTCCGGAGTAACGGTACGAATTACTTCCACAATATTGGCACGGAGATCCTTAAGAAGGTCTCACACTTCCGTTGCGTAGAATTCCAACGTACAAGCGTACATATGTACGTAGAGTGAGGATGTCAATATTTCGTTCCATATGATCCTATCCATTAGCTTGGAAAAGTTGCGTGTAAGACGTAGAGTTCTTGTGTGTCCAGGAATTATGTAGTCTTGACAATTACTTCCTTCATAGAAGACTGAACTGACAATCTAATCTTTCTTAATGCCGTACCAATCGTTGACTTTTAAGGCCTCGCTCTTTAGTTTTGCAATGGGTTAGAAAATATTTTTCTTTCACAAACATTAATACATGTATCACGGATTCATTCTTATAGTTTTAAGACTTGTATATCATCGTTTGAATCTGAATTTTTCTGTTGCAACACATCAAACGGATTTTTAAAATTTTGCCCCTGAAATATTACATATTTTATGGTCAAAGTAAACAAAAATAAAACAAAATCATTTTTTTTGCTAGCAAACAGTACATTATTTAGAAAAAACGCTCTGGCAGATTTGTGTATCGTATGACTGTAAACAGTATCAAATTTTTTCAAAAAATTTTGTTAAAAAAGATTAGATTTATTTGCAATTGTTTGAAATATATGAGAGCGGTTGCTGAGACGCCAAATTCTGAAAAAGAAACTCCTTCCTAACAAACTATGGGAAGTTTTTCATTCGAAAATTTCGAGAATTAATTTGAGAAGACGTTAGACTTCAAACTCCTGTACAATAATTACTTTTCTTATTGGGTTTCTGTTACTGAATACCGCCCTTAAGGACTGTGAACCAACAGTAGTTCTACGTGATAACACTCACTTCCAGCGCTACCTTGTCACATGTACAGCTGGCCACTCACTGGAGCAGCAGCCAGTGTGCAAGTAGATTAGGCAAAGTGTGCACAGGACTGTGGAATCCAGCCGGTAGGTCGTAGAACCCGCGAAATTCCCGGGTCTCTATTCATATGTTTAGCAATATTACTATACAAGTCTGATAATATCCGTAAACATTTGACAGTTTTATAAAGCTTTATAAAAACGCTACCACAGATGAATAAGAAACAATTTTACCATAACTTCTTTGTTAACACTCTTTTATATCGGCTTGGTAAATTTACAAATAATTTATAAATTTTAAAGTGTACGCTAATCGCTGCACCAGACTTATGAATAGTGGTTTTGTCGGTCAGATACCCGTCTCTATCGATTCGCTCCGGCTCCCAACAGGCAAACTAGTTTATCTGTGGTTTGTCCTCGAGGTTCAGTTCCTACAGAAAGTGTGCCTTGTAGACGTAAAGGTGCAATTGCAAGCTATTTATGAACACACTGCCGAAAATTAACCAACTGGCAGTAGATTTCAATTCGGTTATTACCAATAGAATTTTTTTACTTCGCGAGAAAGATTTTCCACTTTGATTTCGTTTTAGGGCCATGCTCTTTTAAGTTTCTACTATTTTCTCTATAAATATATATTTTTTTTAACTTAAAACGAGAGCAGATATCAAAAATCTGTCTGGCAGTTTTGTTTACAATGATTTTTGCAGTCATAGCTGATTTTTTTTTCAAAGCAATAAATTATACGGTTTTGACTAAAAAGTCACCTAACCAGAATTTCGTCAATTACATAATCAGCTAAAACCATATAATTTACTGGCTTGAAAAAGTCATCTAACATGGAGAAGACAATTTCAAACAAAACTGCGGGGCAGGTTTTTGATATCTGCTCTCGTTTAGGCGTAAAAAAATGTATATTGCAAAAGAAGTAGAAACTTGAATGCATGGCCTTAAGCTTTATAGCTATATAGTTGGGACGTTATCGTAATTGTCATTGTCCTTAGAAAATTATGACCGGAGAAAAAAGTTCGCAGATACTCAAGGTTTGTAAAGTTAGTTCCGCAACTTGAAGTTGTACTGCACCGCTGAGCAGATGTGCGGCAGTCTGTTCGATGGAGGAAGAGACGCTACAGGATGTTGTCGCAGATATGCGCAAGTGACCCGGTTCTCGTCGTAGGTCCGTCAGCTGTCGCAGCGGCGCCAATAGGAATGGCAAAGCTTGCTATGACGCGGGAGAGGGAGAGAGAGAGAATGAGAGAGGCAAGAGGAAGGATCCGCTGTCTGGTCCGCGTTGCGGCAGGACGGGGAACATCTCCCGGATAGGCAGGCAGGTCTGGTGAGCGCGCGGCCACAGAGAAAAAGAAAACCGGACAGCCGAAGAGACGGGCTCCTCGCCTCCAAGGTCGACGACGCCTCTCCCGAGCCTGGACGGCGTCTTCCGCTCCTCCCTGCCAGGGGCGGCGGGGCGACTTGCACAACGGCGCGTCGTAGTGCAGATCTTAAAAAAGCCCCCGGCCGAGGTCACCTTCCGCTCTTACACGTACGGTTATATCACACGTCCTCAACCATGCGGATGTTGACGACCTTATTATGTCTGTAGGCCGAGTAGAGGCCGGGTTACATTCTGAACTGACGTGGACAGTGGAGTAGAGTTTTACTGAACATTCAGCGAGTTCTTGAGAGCTTGTAAGGATGGGTCTACACTCTAAAAACACTTTATTTACCACTATACAAAATTTGTTGAAGCAAAGTGAATTGTTTAAATATGAACAACTGCACAGTAGTCGTGCCCAACGAAAATTTTTATTGAAAGTATACAGTAATTGTCAACACAATTGTAGTGTCGATAAAATAGTATGCCCAATCAGAAGTCTACTCTCAGAGTATGAAACCCGGCCCTTGGGTACTGTTACTCATACGCCCCACAAGAGTGCGTGGTAGAAAAATAAATGCCGATATCATCAATTAATTTCTACGCTTTTTTCGAAGCCAATATGGATAAAATACTCAATGACAATCCTAGATAATGGTATTTGACAACTTTATGAGTACGTATCTATCCAAAATTTTTAATTCGTTACGCGTGATCTCTTGCACCGCAGTTAAATGCATGAGGTTCCGGCGTCAGAGATTGTGCCTCAGAAGTTCGTAACACTGGAAACAATTTTGTTTAAAATGTTGGCTAAAACTATTGTCTAGGATTGCTATTGTTTAATTTTCGCAAATTGGCTTCAAGAAACCTACAGTTATAGATTAATGCTCTTAGCGTTGAATTATGTACCACGCCCTCTTAAGCACTGACCAAAATACAGTCACTTCACATTTTGTCGGTAGTCACTCTTTAAACACGCAAACGTAGGCACGTTGAGTTGTTTTCTTTATATATATATATATATATATATATATATATATATATATATATATATATATATATATATATATATATAAAGTTTTTTTATTGTTACTCCGCACTGCGTGCAGTGGCCTAGTCAGACAAACCCCTTGAGGGTGCCGTCTGACTGCGTCATTGTACGGGAGAGGGGCTGTGAGGTGTCGAGGCAGTAAGGGTGATAGAAGCAAGCTTATCTGATACGTCCCCGCCTCTACACGTCAAGACAAAGACACATAAACTGCTGCGCAAGGGCGGCTCCCGGGTGCCAGTACAACGATGGCGACTGCCAGGTGATGTAAACAAACGACAGTCGAAAAGAAGTAGGTAAAACAGATGGCAATTGGACACAAGATGGTGCACATATTTCAAGGTCAATGTGAGAGGTCAAAGCCAATGAAAGGATCAAAGTTAAACGTGTTTTGTACAGATAATAATTGCTACCTTACCTGGAAAAAAAAAAAGTATTCTTATAACAGTTATTTACGGAGATGCGGATGTACGAGCCATCACTGATTTTACGGAAGAAGTCTTAAGGTGGACTAAAAGTGCCGTGGGAACGTTAACGGGCCAACTAACGCGGAGTTCGTCGGCTCTCAGAAACGTAAAAAATAAGCCGGCTCAGTCGCTCTCGACTTTCACCCGCACGACCTCGCCGTAAAAAATTTCCATGAAGAAAAAACATCAACAGACTGTAGCATCTTGTACAGTGGTAATGGGCGTGTTGGAGATTCTCCATTCCTGGTTGACCTTGGTCGTGAAGGTCGCCGACAAGCCTGACTCCCACTTAAGATATTCTTTGTTTTAAACCTGACAACTTACGTGTATGCTATATCAGTGTCTTCGGATGAGAGAAGACGTACCTTTCTTGATGCCTTCAGAGAAATGGTAGTCTGTTTGACAGTAATGAGACAAAAAAGGACTTAGAAGACACGCTTGGTTTGTGGAAACATACGTACGTTAGATTTCCAGCACTATGAATTAAAAAATATTATATATATATATATATATATATATATATATATATATATATATATATATATATATATATATATATATATATACACACACACACACACACATAGAGAGGAGAGAGCGAGAGAGAGAGTGTTTGGACGTGTAAATTTTGTAAATAGTTTGCTTGTAATACTTGTTTTCACATTATGGACGCCTCAAGTTTATGTCTGCGCTGTTTGTTATTGCTGTGTGTGTGGCGGCACTGTGGCACTATCTCAGGAGTTGGCAAACCTTGGAATGCAACGAACAAGAGACAGTCGTTAATTGTCGTCATGGCGGTGAGTTGAGCTTCCGTGGCAGCTCACCACAAATCGATGTCGTACCGTTGCATCTTATTATAAAAGTTTGTTATACAGTCCATCTCTTTGTTACAAAACAGAGAGAGAGAGAGAGAGAGTGTCCAGAAACAACGGATAATAAACACACACGCGAATCCTGGGTTAAATTAGAAACGAAAGTTCCAGTGGCAAAATGTTGTACGATAACGTTCTTTAATGCACAATGTGGCAACATAGCGCTGTAGTTACTCCCCTCTTGCGTTCCACAGATATCTTACTTGTCTCACTACTACCGCGTATTATGGGTACAGGTTAAAATCCCGAGCAGTTTAAACATGATAATAATTTTACTTGACGTAACATGCATAAAATAATACCTGGACGTGGACTTTAAGAAAAAACTATCTCCGTGCAGTGGTGCAACATTTTGCAAGTAAAATGTCGTGGGGGGGCAACATTTTGCTACTTACATTTCCAACTCAAATTTAGCCCAGGATTGGCGCAGTGTATTTATTGTGTGTTTGCGTTTGTTGGACGTACTGTATAGTGCCTCTCTCTCTCTCTCTCTCTCTCTATATATATATATATATATATATATATATATATATATATATATACATGTAGAGTTCATATTTGATATACTGTTGTGATTATATTTAGATACATTCAAAAAGCCTGTTGTTATATTTGGTACAGACTGTACTTTGGCTAAAAGCATCTGAGTGATGTTAGTTACGTGTGTGACAGCTTTGATTGTGGTTGGTCACTCTATCGTAGAACGATTAATTATTGGTCAGAAACAATCTCTGCGGCAGGCCGTGACATTGCAGACCAATGGGAGACGTTGAGCGAATGCATTTTAGTCAGCGCTCACCATCGAGGTCTTTGGCGCTGGTGAGGTGTGTGGCATGAAGTGAGTATGGTGCGGCGTCGGAATAGGGAGGGGGGAATGGGGGGATCCCTTATAAAGCCGTCGTCCGGCACAATTCTCACATGCGAAAATCGGAGACCGACCCCGCCGGAAATCGAACCCGCATAACCCTGGTTTGGGGTCGGGGACGCGAATGGTATACCTGCAGCCCCCTGTTCGCTCGATCATCAAAGGTTTGCTGGAATGTGATAAAACGCAAGTCAGCAACTAACGTGGTTCACTTTTTTGGACCTCAAAGGTGTTACCCTACGTCTCGTAGACAGCGACACAAAGACAGGAACTGGGAGAGGAAGCGGCCATGGTCCTTGTTAAGGAACCATATCAGTGTTCGTTTTTCACTAGTGCTAACCCAACGTGGTACCGTTGCAACACCTCGCCACAGAATAGTCAGGAATACAGAAGCGAAATAGCCGTTAGGACGGTAAACTCAGTCACACACGCCAAAAATAGCTTCGCGGATCAGCAGTATGGAGGGAACGTTTACTGCCAATAAGTAGAGGCCTGAAAAATTCGCGTCTTCTTTTGGCACCAAGCTAGAATTCCAGCAACTGTAAGTTCGTGGAACTTTCGCAATTGGCCCGTGGAAGTCGCTTAGCCAATAGTACAGAAGCAACTAAATACAGGCCCATATTAAGGCACTATAAAGAGTGGGTATAATCGTCCGCCATTTTGGGTCTTTCGGAGCTGGCGCAAGCTAATCCATGCGCGCGCGCCACAAAAACCTGTCTAACTAAACTCTTCATAAATCTGAAACCATTCAACCAAATGTGTTCAAAATTTTTGTATTGCATTTATGAACTATGCTGCCAATGATAATGTCCATTAACTTAATTTTCTGCAACTATCATATTATGTAAAAAATTTTTTAACAATGCCATGCTGACATTTGACAGGAAAATGCAGAGTAAATTATGGTAAGCGAGAAACTTTTTTGTTATACGAGATAGATGGGGGGTATCAGCGAACAAAAGTAAAAGGATAGTATAAATTAACTTTCTATGCCCCTCATGACGATTTCCGCGAATCGCTGTTGTTTTAGCGGCAGGTAGAAGACAGAATATTTCGCGCGCGAGGCATGGTCTCGCTCAACGACGCGAACACAACTTCACTCTTAGTTTATATACACAATATTTACTATGTAAATGTTAGTTATATATATTTATTTGTTACTAAGTTACTAGTTTGTAATGTTACTTTGTACTATGTATTTAATTAGATAACATAGAACATAATTGTAAAAATAAGTATAGCCAACGTATAATAATAAACCGCAAGACACCGGAACAAAGACTGAATCCAACATATGTACACATGTATTTTTACAGTAGTTCAGTTCACAAAGACAAATTCGACAAATT